>VXCM01002166.1:0-64628 GCA_014773175.1 Lucifuga dentata | reverse complement strand
ATGGAGGCAGATGATTCACTGTGGTGACCCCTGAAGGGAAAGCCGAAAGGAAAAGAAGAAGAAGTTTTATTTCGTAACCAGAATGCAAGTGAGTGCCTCTGGGAATATGAAGAACCCTATAGTGGCTCTGGCTCCAAAACACTAGTTGCTCTCGCTAGAGGGAAACCTGATAGCAATACCTCTGCTCTGCCCACTCACAAGCTCCCTTACTGCTCTCCTCTCAGTGTGTCATTCGAGCTGATGAAGGTGCCTGGACCATAGTGACAGTCTGGCATGTCACAGAGCCAAATGGGTTTAAAAGAGCCAGATCAGGGTGGCTTACCCTGGAGCATCAGACACTGGGGGTCTGTGTTTATGTCCTGGGATGAGAACAGCAAGAATGTAGGAGGTGGAAAGAACAATTGCCAGAAAAAGAGTTTGGAAGAAAAGAGCTTGAAGAAGATAGTATCAGTGCTCTCTGTTAACAATGAGACAGAGCTATCCCCTAGGTGTACGCTTGAGTCTACATGACAACTAAAGTCCTTAGACATCTTTAAGCTGCTCAAATTAAAGCACCATACATGGAGAGGCATTTGCGGTCAAGGAGTGATGTGCCTATTAGGCTTCCTATTGTTACAAATCTGAAAGCCCTTGGTTTCCATTTTCAGAACAGTAGCAGGAGAAGCCTTTATGCTCCAGGGCTACTGAGTATTTATGTTATTAGCATACCTGGAGCTCCTCCAGAGGACAGTCTTATTCAGTGTGGGGTCTCTGGGAAAGATAGCATTTCTTCAATGAGCTTTGCAGTTTTATAGAAATGTCTTCATCAAAAGGCCATTAAGGTACTGAGCTTTGACAGTGACACTTAGCCACATACAAAGCTGGTGAAGCTGATGAAGTTGATAACATCAACATTAGCATTTACATAGAGAGTCTCATAGATGTTCACTAGTAATCACAACTCAGTATACAAAATATAAACCTATAAGCTGTTTAATCTGCCTTTAATGCAATCATATATTCTGCAGTTCTGCAGCTTTAGAGCTGCGGTGTGCTCTGAAAGTAAGGCCACACACATCTTGTGTTACAAATGACAGATCAAAAAACTACTTACAATTGATGTGCTTTATATATTTGACATACACAGCTGCAGCATGATGATTCTGTTGGAAGAATGTGGGCCATAGGATTCTACAGTCAACATCCTTATGATAATGCTGACTGCATGAGATGATTTCATACTGTGTTAACATGTAGCAATCCAACCTTCCCAGGGCTACAAAAACACACCTCAGCCCAGCGCAGCAACAGCCCACTGCAACTCACTCTGATGAGGCCACTATTAGCCCACTGTGAGTGGAGCACTCCCATCATCTGTGAATACATCCACCTCCACAGTACACGATCTGTATCTGTTGTATTTACATGTGGCTCACAGGGAGAAGCTCTGTTAGTTTAGTCCAGCTGCACAAGCCCACTCACGAGATCTAACTTTTGAAAGTCAGACCTCTAAAAGTCAGATTTTCTAAAACCTTCTAAGCAAAGTGGAACTCTGCAGACATACGGGGCAAACATAGATAAAAATAAGCGTATCTATAGTATCCTTGCTTATTTCAGGCCTCACTGACTGTCTGAGGGCAGATAACATCTCATAGACTGTCAATCTTAGTCTGACATCAAATATAGAGTGGAGATGTTGCCACACTCTTTGAGCTCCCTACTGCTCTAACCTCTCCCATCTGCGTCAGCAGTCACACATGGTTCACATAACGAATCCCTTTCTTCTTCTTGGCAGTTTAAGACTCCATGCAAACACGGAAATGAGATATACACTACTGTGCAGAGGCTGAATGCAAAGGGGAGAGAGGCAGGTACCAACTTTCCACTGCATAGATGAAGAGAGAGATAGCAATGAGTAACCAGACAGGGCCATTTGGGGTGGGGGGTGCGGAAGCAGAGACAGAGAGAAATTCACACACACACACACACACACACACACACACACACATGGATAGATGTATTTCCAAATTGTTTGATCAGTGAAATATTTATTAGTGGCTTGTCAAAAATTACTATCTGCTGATAAGGAGTGGTAAATTTAAGTATTTTGCTGAAATAAAATTTTGTTAACATTAATTAAAGTTAAATATTTAAGATTTTTTGACACACCAACATACAGGAAAATCGGGATCAAAACAGCTAAATTGAATTTAAAAAAAAGGAAAGAAGTAAATTAAAGATACATCAAAACAAGTCTGACACTCCCCTCAAATGACAACATTTAACTTTAATTATACTGAAGTTCATCATTACTCCACTCCCGTCACTTTGCTCTTCGGTGCCTGCCATTTCCACAGCCCAGCCACCTGTTTTAGCCCTATAAAAAGTGAGCGTAATCCCCTTAAAAAGTGTTTAGCAGTTGAAGAGTCTCGGTGAACACACCCCACAGTCACACAGTGTGACTTTTCTCTTGGAGCTGCTGCACTTCTCTTGCATCTTCAGCGTTGCAGAGCAAATACGTCAGAAGGGGAAAATATGCAGTGAAGACTTTAGCTTCTGAATGAGGTTCATGCCATCATCGATAAAAGCTGAGAGGACTGTAAAATTTTTCTGAAGCTCATGAAGATATCATATAACCTGGATGACTGAGATGATTTTTTTTTTAAAATAAATACACTGTAATCTGAACTATTAAACATTATGTTGCATTCAGTTTATTATTTTTTCTATTAATAACTCAATGTATTCTAGTCTAGTTTGTTTTCAGCATTGAGAAGAAATGAATTGTTCAAGCTTATATTCTCTTCTCTTTCTGAGTGCACATGTATGCATTAGCTTAGTGTGTGGGTGGCAAATGAGGATCCCTTCGATTAGAAGATTTCAGACACACGTACACACGTACACACACACACACACACACACCCCCTCCCCTTTCCCTATAACAGACTCAGTGAATGTTTGGCTGTGACAGCTGTGTGAGCTTGAAGCTGGGTGTGTGGTGTATACATTTGTGTGACAGGCTGTGTGGCGTGTATACACATACCCATAAACAGAATCTGGAGTGGAAGCACTGATCAGCTAGATGTGCTTGACCTTTTGACCTCTGGGCTGAACTGTTATGCTTTGAGTATGTGTAATAGTTGGCCCATACTCCTGGAGGAAGGATTGGGCATTGCTTTGAATTGCAGCTAGAAAGTTTGTTTATGTGTATGTGAAGGAAGACACACATGCTAGAGAATTTTCATGATTTCATCTTCATTGTTTATGTCCCTGTGTTCTTGTATTGATGTAGATACAAATGATCCAAAAATGTTTGCATATGAGTAAATGAACACGTCCAAGTCTTTGATATTGGACCACAGTGGCACACAGCTTTGAAATTTAAGCCCATGATTTTTTTTCTGCAAAAAACAAAACAAAACAAAACAAACAAACAAAAAAAAAATGCATTTATATATAACTACACTCAAAATACATTACTGTGTGTGCTGCTAAAGCAGGAAAACTGTCTGCTTTGGCGGCTTGAAGAAGAGCTCATCAAAAATGGGCAACAACAACCACAGACTGAACACCTGAGAGGATAAGTGAGCAGCTCACCTGGACTTTCAAGATCATCATACCACACAGATGAGTCAAGCAAGGCTTTTTAAAACATTCAAGACCCTGTTTTCATAGGATGACAGTTTTACATGCACAGCCGTGGTACCTATGCCTCTAAAACATTCTTGATTGAGCGTCTTAGAGCAACAACGCTTTTGAAAAACAAGCGCTTCAAATGATATGCATTGTGTGGATGTGGACTTCTTGCACAGATGCAGTGTGAGGTGGGTCACTGGGAGGTTATAGATAAAGCAACCAGCTGACTTCATTATTTAAATGCTGCTTTCCCTTCATTTTCTGTGCCTATACAGGTGTGAGTGTGAATGCTTGACTGGATGGAAATATTCCCGAAGTCTTCTGGCACTTCACGTCATTCTTGCTTTCAACTTCCAAGGGCGAAGAAGCCACTGTGAACTCCTTGAGCAAACACTCTGGAGCAAGGAGAAGGAATAGTGAGTGATGAAGACCTAGCAAACATGTCCGTTTGAACCGGAAATATTCACCCGGGTTCGAGCTTATNGTGAGTGATGAAGACCTAGCAAACATGTCCGTTTGAACCGGAAATATTCACCCGGGTTCGAGCTTATGGCTGTTTGAACCAGGGATGCTAGAGAGGACCTGGCAAATATATGTGTGTTTGAAGGCCAAACAGTGCTGAAGGCAGAGCTCTCATGGGGAATCTGACAGTAGAGCCTGATACAGTTGCTTCTGGCTCCCCACTATGCTGATAGTTTAAATAAGAAGGCACAATAAGCTCAGTGATTGAGGAAAAGCCCCTCTACCCATTCTGAGGTACCATTTGACTCATTTGTATATAAAGTGGTAAAAACCCCATACATACACATACACACACCCTGCACAAAGAGAGAGACAGATTCATTATCCCATTCTTCAGTGGCGTAAGGTCAGATTCATTGAATAATGAAGCCAATTAGAGAGGCAGGACAGTTCATGTAGCATGTGACTGATCTCTGACATATAAACTTATGTCTGTTGGTTCAACTGAGGGCATCATAATCTTTAATTTGTTTCTTAATGTCACGGGCAGATTATTCCTATTTAGAATAATCTGTCTGCCCATGGAATTTGGAATTATCTCAGTCAAACTGAGATAATGTCAGTTGGATATATGAGATAAAATGAAAAAGTCTATCTCTGAAAAGCCGTGCCTTTTTTGTGAACCTTTTCAAAATGACATGTCTGTCAACACTTGAAATGAATGTGGTCATCTGTCCATGACGCTGTGCCATAATTGACAGTCATTAGTAATCCCAGATTTAAGCTTTGAAGCGAGACCACAGCACACGCTTTTCTCATGGCTTTCCCTTTAAATAGAGCATGACATCAGTTTCTATGCAGGTCTACCGGCCAGAGCCCAAAACAAATGTGTCCAAACAATGCCACATCTGGAGCGAAACGCAGAGCGAGAGGGGAAATGCAGGAATGTAGCGGAAAAAAAGGGGTTGAAAAAGGAAAAGCGGCCAGCTGTTTAGCTCTAGGACCCTAGCCAAGGTGTCTAGGGATGTGCCTGAGCTATAATTCACTGGTGATTCCCCTTGTTGCCCTTCCCCACAGACCTGATGTCACTATAGCAGATCCAAGCATCAGAGAGAAAGGGAGAACTTACACAGCTACTGTCCATCTGAATGAAATACCATGTTATCCTTTGTTGTTTACTGTAAATTCAGTATATCCACCACTAATGCTGTCCACAAATACTGACTAAAACACCAACAGAAAGGCATCAGTCTACTTCTATGGTGGCAAAAAGGTTGTCTGCAAACAGTTTAAACTTCAGAAATGTGCTTTTTTGTTTCTCTGGCTCATTTATTTGTCTTTTCTCTGCAGATTCAGGAGGAGGTCTTCACAAAGTCTTAAAACTCAGTCTGCTTTTGTTGTCACTGTCAGAAGCAATCAGAGCTGCTGGGCCTGCAGCAGAAGGAGCAGGGGAGCCAGGCAAAAATGCAGGCCAATGTTCTGTCTGTTGCATAGAGCATCTAATAAATGCATGACAGCTGAACTAACGGTTATTTGTCAGCAGACACATACACCTTATACACTCACACAGAGACAGATACTTGGATTTGTAGTCAAGCAAAGGAACACAGAAATATCAAAACACAAATACACACATATGCACACGCTCATCAGGCTGCACTGGTGAACACTGGATCTGTGGGGGAGCTCAGGCGGCCCTACATATGGAAGGTGTGACGTGATAAACAGAGACATACGGTAGGATGGAAAATATGTTGAATGTGTCCTGCTTGAAGGGAAGGAGAAAGATAGGGAGTAGTAGGAGGAGAGGAAGGAGGTGGGGAAAGAGCTGAAATGATGGAACCTGAGGGACCCTCCCTTCCCATCAGTCATGTGTTTTACATCAGCACTGTGTTCAGTCTGTTCACCTTCAGAAGACTCAGCATCCAAATTCTATTTAAAGGCCTATTATAAAGCCAAAATTTGTAGTCCTTAAACATGGATATGAGTTAGCATGGGTTCCCTCATCAGCTCTGATCTATGAGAAAAGGAAATAAATTGAAATCTGTGAAAAAGCATGTGTCAAAGTAGACTTCTATATTAGCAAACAAAAAAGGCATCATCTCCTCAGGACTATACTTGAGGCACAGGCAATCAAGATTGTCACAAAGAGAACAGAAAAAAGTTACTGAAAACTCCAACATCATTTTAAGGCTTTGAAAGTGGTGTCAGATAGGCCCACTGGATTTATGAAGAAACCAGTGCTTCCATTACACACCTCAGAGTTTTGCTGAAGCTAACAAAGAAATGGCTGATAAGCTTGCAGATCAAACAACAGTGCAACTGTGAGAGTGTCTGAGAAAAAATCTGTGACAAAATTTTATATCATTGGATTTTATATTATGAAAAAAATAAATCAATCCTCTTGGGGCTTCTTTGCAGGAAATGGAGGAAAAAGGGGGGAAAGCAAAATATAGAGGTAGAAATAGAAATATAGAGGTAGAAGTAGATTCAGTTTTACTTTCTGTGGTACAAGGAAACTAATCATCTATTGTTCACACATGACACCAACTATCAATTTTTTAGATCATGAAACAAGATTACAAAAAGCATAATGACAAAGAGAGCTGTTTACAGTAGCTCCACCTAACTGAATCTGTAGCTTAAATCAACCTGTAGCTAACCTAAATTATTAATCCTGTACCTTTAGCCATAATTTACACCAGTGTATTTTACCTACAAGCCTACATTTATCCCCATCTAACTGTGACTGTTAATAATAGATGGAAGGCCACATAAAACAAAAATCCCTGTAACTTGCATTATAATAGCAACATTTTTCAAAGACTTTTAAAGACAGTCTGTAAAGGAAGGAAGGAAAGAAAAGCAAGCAAACTCTCTTCTTTCACTCTTCAAAAAGACAGAGTGGTGTTTCATTCTCAGGGGATACACCACTCTGTCTTTTTTTCTGTTCAATAGGATAGAGAGTAGTGTGTGTGTGTGTGTGTGTGTGTGTGTGTTCCTGGGAGAATGTCTTTTGAAAAACCTGCTTTGGCTGCAATACATTATAGGTGTGATACTTATTAATTAATTAAAATGGACCCTGTGAATTATTTTTGAATTTTATTATTATAAATGCTATACAACTTATCATATAACTTTAGCTTGCATGTTGTACTTTGAGACTTCTTAATCTGACATATAACAATTGCAGAAAGTTTAAAGTCATTTTAAAACTCTTTTTAATTTGATTATCTCACTAAAGGCTGAAAATACAGACAGCTAAAAGTACTTATATATGTACAGGAGAGGCTAGTTTATGATTATAAAGCACTGCTGATAAAATGTAGATTAGATGTCACTGAAGGAATCTGGGTTTAAATTCCAGATTATGAGGATGAACTTCATAGATGTGTACATATGTGTACGAGTGTTCATGTCTTTCTACAATCTCGCTCGGTAAGTGCCCTAAATTTTATGTTTGCATCATTAAATATTAATATTTTTAATCATCTCCTGAAATATAGATCAACATTTAACAGTATATATCAGTATAGTAGTTTAAATAATAATAGTAGATTAAACCTTCCATTACTTTTTTCAGGTTAGCTCTCACTCCTGAAGTCTAATGAAAATCAGCTCAACCCTGTCAGCAGTGAGGCTGAGAGGTCAAAGGTCACGACCCTATCACTCAACGTGGGAATTAAGGGATGAATAACCTCCACCATGTTATGTAACCTTAGTAACTGCCCTGGATAGTAACTGCTGAGCTGATTTATCAAAATAAACCAACGATTTTGTCTTTATTGTCGCTTTTAGATTTAGTACTTAGACTAAGCAATCTCATGTTGGTGTATCTGGATGATAAATATCCTTTACTCGGGCTGACATGTAAAGACCCATGCATAATAATCATACAAAGAGAAGCTAAGTGCCTCTCCTTGGAGTCTTAAATCACACTTCCTGAGGTTAACTTTCTCCTCACGCAGAAATCTAAATCTACACACACTCTCCAGGGTTGAAATGATGTCATCCTGCCTCTATGCATTCACATCACAGGTTTCTCAGAAGACTTACTTTAAATAATGCTTAATTGTTGAAAATGTTGATCTTTCCATATTTCTGTCTCTGTGTGTAAATTTGTGTGTTGGCGGTAGGGTGGGGAGTGGGGCTGTCAGGGAGTCTAGTGTTACATTAACTGGCAGTGTAGGAGGCAGGAGGCGGTAGTGGGGCCAGGGGTCACGGTGCCTTGACAAACAAATAAGCCACCCAGTGAGGAAGTCAACAAGGGATGCTTTTCCTTGCAGCCCCACAATCCCTAGCAACAGCAGCGGCTGGCAAACACGTGTGACAAATGTACCATCTGAACCAATGACAGGGTCTCAATCATCACCATATGGGGTTGCCACACAAACGTGTCACAAAACACAATGGAAAGAGTGGAAGGGGGAGACTGGAGGGGACATAGAGAGGGAAGCAAAGACAGTAAGAGAAAAGAACAAAGACAGCAGACACAAATCAAAGACAATAAGGCACCCCAATAGCTTTAGATAGAAAATATCATATATGAGAAATGCAATAACTAATAATAAGAATGAAGTGTCCAAAAGGATCACAGGTGGTCTGATTAAATCACAGACACTCCCACTGATGAGTGGATTGCTCTGCTAAAGAAGGGCGAAGTGTTATGAGAAAACTGTTGAGAAAATCACAGCAGAGATGTTGCTGTTGGGCGGACTGCAATCAAGCAAGTTTTACTGTTGCCCTTTGGGGCTTAATGACCAGCCTCAGGTCTCATAGTGTTCTCCATCTGTCATTCTATCCTCCTAAAAATCCTTTTATATATGCTGTCCTGGCTGACACAGCACACTAAGCCAAACCTTACTGGGTTTCCCTGAGAAGAATTTCCATAATTTTATTTTTGTCTCCTGCTGATTCTTTTCCCACTGACTGACTAGCCTACACTGTATAGTAACCACAAAGTATTTAATCAGCCCTTCTGATTTTCTACGTTTTCATTTCATATTTTTTATTTTGCCTTAGCCTCTGTCCTCTATCTCATACTGTTTTTGTATTTTCCTTTCTCTCTCTCTTGCTCCCCCTCGCCAGCTCTGGAAAGTACATTCGCACAGTTCAACAGTGACATAAGGACCGTCTCCTCCATGGCAGGCCGTGCTTGTGTTTTTTCAATTAAGCCGGGCTCCTGTACACTATTCATTTGGGAAACCATAATTCTCATGGCCCAGCAGAAACTAATGGAAAGTCGCTTAGTTTTTTCCAGGAGAGGTATCGGAAAGACCCATTCCCTAGAAGTGTGTCGGAATACTGCAGATGGAGAATAAAGCAGTGGTGTACTGTATATGAGAATAGGAGGGTGTTGATAGGAGGTAAAGGCCTCACTGTGGGCTGTCAGGGTGCTTCAAGTCAGAGAGAGAATGGGAGCAGGAAGGAGGTGAATGAAAGAATACAGATGGATGGATTTCAATGGGAATGTGGATGAAAGTGAGAGAGCACAGGCCGGATCTAAACTGCCCAGCGGGGAGGAAGACAGATCGACTGAAATCACATCAAAGCTGCTGTCACTGTGCTGCAGATGAGCACAGACTCTCTCCTGTCCTTTTATTTACAGAGATGAGCTCCAATAACCCCTTCCATCATTCTGCCTTAAACAGCAATCAACAGTGCAAATAAACATCCATGCACGTGCCCCACACACTCAGGTGCGCGCATGCAGACACACACACACACAGTATTCACTCATACACAACTAATAATCACACAGCACCACAGTCTGGTTTAATTCATAGCATATGACGTACATAAGCTGTAATATGTATGTCATTAAGTTCACATTAATGAATGACATTTAGTTTAAATTGTATCTTTCACAAAAAACAATTTTGAAAAGAAATACTATCGCAGAATATCCTCTCCCAATCAAGTTCTACTAAAGCTGAGTTTTTTCACATCTTCCTTTTTTTCCAGACAATCCCAAACCCCCTCTGACCTTCTTCCTTGCCTGACCACTAGGAAACATCCATCAGCCTTTGCATAAACCTTTCACTGAAAGCTGACTTAGTCAGCATTCATACATAAACAGTGTAGAAACGTGTAAATCACAGACACACGTGCACACATTCACAGACCAACCCACTCACTCACCTATCACCACACATGCATACACGCACGCGCATTAAAAGTGGGAGGGGCCAAAATGGACAGCCCCCATTACACCCCTACCTCACACCACAACAATCAACAGACAGTAAAGTTGACCACTGAGAAAGAGACAGGCATGAAGAGGACACAGTAACAGTCTTCAGTCTTACCTCAAGAGTAATGCTGTGGAGCTGACATGAGAGGAAGCCTCATGGCTGTCTCTGCCTCCGTTGCTTTGTATTGCTCAGCTGTGGAGTGGGCCACTCAGACTCACAGGCAGCTCAGCGCAGAGCAGAGCAGTGCTCGGCACACTTTACAGGCACAGAAAGCTGTGGAGCCGGGCCCGTCCACTCAGACTGTGCCTTCTGAGGATGAAAAGAGAAGTCTTCATTACCAGCTGCAGACCACGCCTCCACCCCTTCAGTCTCTCCCTCCCTATCCTTCTTTTCCTCCCCTCCTCCTTCCCTACCTCCCCCCTTCCCTTCCACACTCCCAGCAGTAGCACGCTCCAGGCCTTCCCAGCCAAAAGAGAGGGAGCAGACTGCCAAAGAAAACCTCCCATCCCACTGCCTGCCAGTGCTGTGCAGTGCATGGAGAGAGAGAGAGAGAGAGAGAGAGAGAGAGAGAGAGAGAGAGAGAGAAGATGGAAGAGACAGAGACAGAAAGAGACAGACCTGAGAGAAAAAGAGACAGAGATGGTGTATATCACGTGGTTCAAGTACATACTACAATTTGTTTATGTTAAAATTTAACATTTTATTTACTGCTTTAGAAAGATGTTTCTGCTGAATAGTTATATCAGTAAAGTGTCCAAAACTGCAATTGTGATGGTGGGCCAAAATGAGTATGGAGGAAAACACAGAGGGAAATTTGGACCAAATGAGCAAAGAGAGTGAGCAATAGAGATTCACATGAGAGAGGAGGAGAGAGACACATGGAAAGACACAGACAAGGAGGCAGACAGAAAGAAAAACACAGACACACAGAGTGAGGCACAGAGAAAGAGCAATGATCTCTTTGACAGTTTTAGAGAGAAAAGTGAAAGAGAAGAAATATAATTTAAGCAGGGGTTGTTGGAAGTTCTAATTAAGACTTACTGTAATAAAAATCACATCAAAAGACAGTCGCTCAGGAAAAGACAGGAGTATGTGTGTACATGTATGTGTTGGCTTTAAGGGGGTGGGGACAATGTCTGTGTGTGTTTGTGTGTCTATAAACCTGTCTGTAAGTCTCACCGACCTTTACAAACTGCTTCCATAGTTCACATCCAAAATAAAGATGACAGTTTTTGTCCATCTTCAGACAGACTTCTGTCTCTCATCCTTTGCCTTTTCTTCCTAAGCCAAACTGAGCGTTCCCCATCAGACGGGAAAAAGAGGCCTGAAAGCACTAGCTGTTTACTGTCTGTAATTATGAGGGGCTGGGTACACTCAACACAGCCAGCTCTGCACCCTGCCCCCAGTGCCACCACACACAAACCTATTTCTACCAAACCTGCCAGCTAAACCAGGCCATGGCACAGAAAAAAGTGTGGCGTGTAAAGTAAAAGACAAGAAAAGGGAGTAAAAAAAGGAATGGAACAAGTTTAAGATTTAATGCTTTGGGGGAATTCACTCAATTTCAGGCAAACAAAACAAAAACAACAAAAAACAAAAAAACAAGCAAACAATACATTTTAAATAACTTATATGAGATCATTTGAGGTGGAAAGGTTGTTTCTTGAAATGAAACAGCAACAACTAAACTTCAATTCAAACTCAGTGATTTCCCAAGAATCTGAGAGCCCATTTGCTGTCTGTTGGTTTTGAAGCAGCAGTAGGTCAGGCTCCAGTTCACAGAATGACAGTCAGGCCTTGATCATGCTGGAAATTAGAAAGAGGCACCACCACAGCGCGTCACTACATCCACCACTGCTGCATATGGTCCCCTTTTTAAGTGCTTTCACAGAAAAAAAAGACACCAATGACTTTAAATAAAGTTGTTGCTGTCTAACATGGTACTTTCTTTTCTGCCGGAAAGAAATAAGGAGAGCAACAGCTGGGAAAATGTGAATACTTTAAAAGGACAAATTCCTCATCATCTGGAGAAAAAGGTTTGAATAAGTAATGAAAAAAGGAGCACATTTTGGCAAGCAAACGATGAGGAAAACAGGATTTATGCAGATCTCGGGGCCTTCCCACACGAACATTAACACCTACACAGACACTCTCTGTGTCATAATGGTGTCAAATTTACACTGGTCCACAAAACAGTATTTAAGGTTATGGGCTGCCTTCATTGTAGGTTGTGAAAGCCCAGGCCTGGGATTGGTGTTTGAGATAGCTGGAGTGGGTTGGTGAAGGGTTGACAGAGAAGAGACAAACTCCTTACAGTGCACTTTATTGCTAAGAAACACTAATCCTCCAAACCCAGAAACACGGTCAGCCCTTCTGTGGCACTTTATGTCTTTAATCTGGGGCTTTAGCAACAGATGAAAGACTAGTCCGGCATCTCAAAGCTGCTGTTTGTTTACTGTAATCAAATATTGCCATTGTTGTAGCAATAGTAAATAGATAAAAACAGCACAAAATGGCCAGATAATGAGGAAAATTAGAAGAATAATCACAGGCTGTCTGTCATACCTTACAGCAAAGCTCTGTCATTGTGCTTCAGGATCTCAAAGTGGGATTTAGAAAGGAGACAATATTTTATTCAGCCACTAGGGGCTGAGTTGAGCTGTAATGTACATACAGTACAGTCCATTTACAGAAAGAGATGATGCAAAGTTTGGCAAGTTTGGTTATACTTCTGCACAACATCTTTCTCTAGTACACTAGCCTCCCTTTTTGGGATGATGAACTGCATGTCTGTGAATTCCTGACTGCGAAAACCTAGTTGCTTACTTTTAGGGTTAAGATTCTTTGTTACATTCATTTATTTCATCCAGTTCAGCTCACTTTAGCTAATCAGGAGGAGAAAAATAACAGATATTAGGCTGTCATATCTGTTTAATTATTCCTGTTATTGTTAGTTGGACTCAGGCCAAAGAATACAAAACAACTATGAGAACGCATACAATGAGAATCCCTAGGCTTCAGCTGAAAGACTTGCTTATTATAAACTTATTGTAATTAGAATGGGAGCCCCTTGGGCTTAAAAGTGAGGAATCTACCTGCAGCAGGTCAGCAAACTGCAAATACTTTCCAAAAACAGTAAAAACACATTGATTAAGTTACAATACAATATTAATTGTCAGATTAAGAAGCTATAGAGGGAACGATCTAAACACCCCTTAGTTAAAGGACCATACCAGTGATTTTGCATGTTTGAGCCCAATAAATATGGCCCATATACATGTTACGTTACTGCCAAACCATTTTCCAAAACATAAAAAAACCTGTGTTTTATTTTTTGTTATTTTGCCAAATAATCTTTCAAAATCCAAAGATTCAGGTCATACATCCATCTTAAAATGTAATTTTTCACCTGCTAACACTTATACATGATTGTAGAAGGCATGGTCATGTTAATTTCTCAGTAAAAGCAGTCTTCTCCTGGGACTATATTCCTTGGCAGAGACATACATTTTCTTCAGTGTAGCTCCATTTTTAGTCTGTGTTGACTTGTTAAAATGATGTTACTTAGAGAAAAAAATTGAATAGACGTTTTGTTCTCTCCAGTGGATGGATCTCATCCATGTACAGATTAGATTCTTATATCATACTGGAATAAACTGAAACCAATTGCATTCTGGAAGGTAGGAAAAATGTTCTAAAATTTAACACTTATGTAGTTTGTTTTGGCAGTAATGTAACGTATGTGGCTTATATTTATTGTGCTCAGACATGCAAAATCACTGGTATGGTCCTTTAAAGCAAACACCTTTTACCCAGTGCAGGCTGCAGAAAGAACAATATCATCATGTCACAGGGACTTACAACTGTAGAAGAACTCAAAATCCTCTGTGATTGGATTTCATAAGGCACAGGAAGAGCTCTGTCAGACACCAAGCACATTTGGCAAAACATCAGGCTGGGACGGGCCTAAGGGTGTACTGCAGTCAGAATGAATCTTCATAAAGCCAATAAATACACTAATAGTTTGTGGTGAGATCACATATACATGCTTAAGTAAACTACACTTGATAAATACAAGAAGAGCATACAATGGGGTTTCAAGTTTATGTAGTTCGTCCAATACAACTTGCCTTTGGATTGTTGTCAGAATTATATTAGACTTCAGGAATCAATCTAAGGTTGTTGTGAAATTTAAATTTCACTCTTAACGACTTGAATTGAAAGCAGAGTTGAGACAGATGGAAAAAGAGGGGACTTTCTGTGTTAACACAGAAAACCTTTGTGAGATGTATCAAAGTCAGGGAGCACAAGTACAACTCTTCAACATTTCCAGGGCTGAATATGGAGATTGTTTAAACCTGGCCCTGAGGCCTGTGCATATCAGGACACCAATGGCTTGTATTATACTAGTCTAAACAAGCATTTTTAGTTCATACAGGGTTTTTTTTTTNAAAAAAAAAAAAAAAAAAAAAAAAAGCTGTTTTATGCTTTACCATTAAACATATATCCTCACTCTCCAAACAGGCTAAGGTGTCTAAATGGTCTCTCTCTGCTGCTGCTGCAGCAAAAAAGCTTCATGTAACACCAATGTTAAACAAATAAAGTCATTTAATGACCTTAGGGTATTCCAACTTCCCCTGCGGCTGTAACACCAGGTCAAAAAAATAATTAAACTGTGAGATTTCAAAGGCAATATACAGCCAGACATTTATTGACAGTTATTGTGACTGTACAGTTATTACTAGGTACATTTCCATAATTCTAAAAATAGCCATGGAAAAATTTGACTTCCTTAAGTTGATACACTAGTTTCTCTTAACTTCTGAAAAATATGAGCAGACAACTCTTAGGAACCGATTCTGGCCTTCAAAGGAAGAGCAATGACTCAGTGTAACCATGGCAGAATGACAGCGGAATCAAGGAACTACAGTAGGTGAACTCTAAAGTAGTAGAGTAAGACTCGACAACGTGCCTTAGCCGACAAAGAGAAAATCAAGCCTCAGGTCTGCGTTTTACATAACAGTTCCTGCAGCTTGACAGCATGTTAACAGGGTACTAAAACATAGCAAGTGCATTGTTCTTCTTCCAAATTGTAAAATCATAGCTGTAACATTATTCTGCCGCAGCACTTGCTGCATGGATCAGTTCATTCTAGGTCAAGTTGCTAACACACCCAGAAGCCCCAGTGAAGGGCCTCCCCATTGCCACTAACATTACCACTTCTGTAACTTTCAATTAAAGGCACTGAGGGTGACTACATGTGGTGACTATATTCCATGACTCAGTGAGTGCTACACACCTGAAATGTCCAAAAAGATCTCCAGTAGGAATATACATTGTTAAAACAAGAACTAGTTCTGTGAATATTGTATGTTTGTTCAATCTTGGGTTTATGGACAACTGCAGTTTGTCTGCCGAGACAGAAAAAGACCATTGTTAAACACTGAGACTGAGACACTGAAACCCGGAAAATTGAGGCTGTGAGGTTCAATGCAAACAATCCTCACAGGTGATGGTGGCTAACCAGAGGGTCTCACACCTTTATTCCCTCCCTCTGTGTCTGCAGCTTTTGGGCTCTGGAGCTGCTGGGCTCAGTGGCCAGCTTCAGCTTTGGGAATTTCACACCTTAGATGGCCATGACCAGCGACGGGCAGAGACCATCACACCCTGGTGTGCCATTTCTGACCCAGAGAGCCCAGCGGCCACGAACAGATGCACTCCCCAAGGGCAAACACGGGGCACCCCAGCCGCTGTAGACTTAACAGCTTGGCGATGTGTACTCGACCCGCTATGTGGACAAGGAGNACCCCAGCCGCTGTAGACTTAACAGCTTGGCGATGTGTACTCGACCCGCTATGTGGACAAGGAGTGATGATGTTCCCAGGGAAACAAGGTCTGGAGATATGGGTGGGGGTGGTCAGGGTAGAGTTAGAGGTGAAAGAGGAAGTGTAGAAGAAAATGGGCTCACCAAGTGTTCTTCATCTTTTGGAGGAAAAAAACACACTTACTGTTTATAGCAGAAAAACTACATTATCTGTCCTAATAAAGCCAAATACTTATTCTATAATAAAGCCAAATGCTTAATCTATTTCTCAGCATTCCTGTTTATGGAACTATGCTATAATGTGAAACACTGCCAAAATCCAGCCCATTTGCTAATCATGTTCACAGAGTGAAAACAAGTTAATCACTATGCTGCATCTTGCTAGACTGGTTGCTCAGACTAAGCACGGCTAATTGAGGGGTATTGGACTCCAAATGTCATTTATGTCTAGAACACAGTGATAAAGTGATCAGTTAAATACTAAGACACGTGTCAATGTTTCCTCTTTGGCTTCCGTCTTCCGGTGTGTTTATTTTGCTTGATTAAAGTGGGACAGAAAAAGGCATATAAGGCATATAGAGCTGCCATTAAACTGTACCAGAGCCTGTGACCCACAGTAAAGCAAACACAGAGATTCCTGGCCCCATCCACACAAATGAGCCTTTCAATCCTTCCCCCACTTTTGTCCCATCAATACTTCACTCTCAGAGAGACCAAAGCCACCAACTGCAACCTTCCCTCTGCCCCCTCCAAACACACAGAGAGGTGAATGGTGTCTACTGTACCTTCCACCACTCCCCTCTCTGTGGGGCAGAACACATTTTGACAGGCCTATATTTACGGCTGCTGGAGTCATGTTGGAATGAATCATGAAAAAGACCAAAATCATCTCTCTGGATGTTCATTTATATTGAATGCTGGTCAGCTGTGTGGGTCTGCGTGTGTGGCCTGTGTATGCAGGATGTGTGTGTGTGTGTAAATGGAGGATTAAGATGAGATGGGCAGCAAAGTGTTTGTCAGTCACATTTTCAGCTCTTTATGACCATCAGTGTGCAGACTACCTGCTGGGCAGAAAATGAACCCTTAATTATTGCCACATAATTAACATCACCACTAATGCTAAATAAATAGCTTTAACCATTAAAGAAAAAAAATGCACTTGATAAATTCTTTTAAAGTTGTTGCACTGTATCTTTCTATTTCTGAAGAGTCGACCTTTATATGTCCCACATGATGTTGGAAAACTGCCAATAAAAACCACAACATGGTGGCTGAATTCACAAGAATTCAAAGGTAATATTTGATGTATTTTACTATTACACATGCTGTCTTTCACCTCAGTCTATAACAATAAAGAAATAAATGAATTAAAAACAAAAATTCAGCTCCACATAGAAATGAATACGTCAAACACAAAGGAGTAAAATTAAAACATACTGTGAACTTTATAATCAAATTGGAGACTGCTGTTAACTCCCTGTCAGTCTCTTACTTTCAGTAATAAAACCTCACACACACACACACACACACACACACACACACACACACACACACACACACACTGTCCCTTAGAATGCAATATCTAAGTGAGTGTGTGGTAACAATGGGAGCTGGGTAAGCTAAGGCAGCCTTCTCTGGTCCTTCTCCACATAAACCTTTAATATGAGGCCTCCTCAGCACCAGTCGGCCATCTAAAGGCACTGTACCCTGTAATTGACCTTAAAAATACTTTCCGTGGAGGTCGGACGCCATGTCATTGGACTTTGGCCCAAGCAGCGGCTGCATCTCTGCAGCCCAGAGGAGCCTGGGAAGGCCTTGCAGGGTATATTTAGTGGCCTTGTCCTTTGACTGGAGCAGGAGATGCAGATAATGCCAGTCTGAGTATAAAACCACTCTGCCGCCCACGAGTGGGCCTCTCACAGGCGCATTTCCCTCTCCCATAGGGAACTGTCTGAAGGGTCAGAGGTCGGCCACATGCAAGCCAGGTGAATGTATGAACAGCGGGGCACTGACTGGGATCCACCTCCTCTACATGATGGTGGGGCGTGTCAGCTTTTGACTCTGCAAGGCCCTTATACCTACCGTAACATTCCTGCTGACTTCTGTTTAGTCAGGGGCATCTGTAAGTTAATTTATGATTTTTTTCAAAAAACATCATTCTTGGAGATAAATCACAGCTTTCTTCTGTCTAGTAAATTTTTAAAGGTAAGAACTAGAGTAACTAGTGGACTAAAAATTTGTTCCTCCCACCTCCGATCCTCATTCCCTTCCTCTGACCACCCAACTCAATAACAGGAAGCTTCTGTGCATCTTCAGCATCTCTGGAGCCAAGGAATATTACACACATCTTCCCTAGTAGAATGAAGCACCAAAGTCTTTCATCTGACGTGAATGAGTTCTTTGGGTACTGTTCACTGTCATAAATATTCCAGTAAAACAGAGTGGCCCTCACCACTGACAGGTGGAATTAAGAGCAGTCGTAGAAACAAGCATTTCTACTTGTTTGACATGCCACCGGCCAGTGATATCAAAAGTCATATATCTATGTCTAGTCATTCCGAGGCTCCTGTCTATCTGTCAGTTCAGTTCAGTTACGGGTGAGAGAGAGAGAGCAGATGGACCCGTGTTTACTCATTGCGTGTGGAATCACACCTTTAAATTCCTCTGAGCAGCAGCGTAAGAGGCTGCAGTCACTTGTGCCTGCCTTTGCTCCTTACCACGAGAAACCACAAGCCTTGGCAAGCTTTAGCCACACCATAAGCCGGCTCCACTCATCTAACTATAGGTTTCACAGCCTGCAGCAATGTGTGTTTGGATCAAATAGAACAACCATGCACTAGTTTGGCTGTGTCCTTAAATAATCCATTGCATTGTTCAAACACTATCAAAACTAAAAAGACATCCTTACAGTATTGTTCAATAACAGATCAGCTCTTATTATTTTCATGTCTATGTTTAGCATTCTGAACACGAGAGAGAGAGAGAGAGAGAGAGAGAGAGAGAGAGATGCTGACCTGAATATGAAAGCCAAGCCCAACAATAACAAAGAAACACTTTTGATCAACTGTATAAAGGACAGCTACAGAGCTTGACAGACCAGGGGTTCATGTGCTCGCCGTGGTCATGGTGACAGATGCTGACCACTCCTTGCCCATCTGTGCTGCCGGTGGCGCTCTGCCTGCTTTCTGCTTTCAGAGGACAGCGAGTTCAGACCCGTAATTTAATTCAGATGATGTAAAGCAATATTTCCAGATTAATATGAGCCATATTCCTACAGAACTGTCCTTTCTTCTTCTCTTTCCTGCATTTTTTTTTTTACAGCTTACATGTCCAAAACCTTCATCTGGATGAGGATAAAAGGAAGAAAGTGAAGAAAGAAAAAGAAAGACATAAATACAAGAAAGATGAACAAGTTCTATGCTTTGTGAGGCATACACACAGGGCTATTGAGTCATACTTATGACAACGGTGATTCTGTCAGTATCTATTTTTATCATCTTTTAAAACACTTAATGATCTGCATTTTACAGCTTATTTGATAAGGTGGCTGAAAACGTGTGCTTTGTGTGCACTTCTTTGTTCCTTTGATGGTTGGGTGTGTAATGTGCATTCTGGAAAGATTTACACACTTATCCATTCATCATTTTTAGGTCATAAAGTGATGTTGAATAAGTTAAACAAGCCCTTCGGTAGCGCTCTGCCACTACATGCAGGGAGAAGCTCTGAATCCCAGAATACCTGGAATAGGTTCAACCAGCTGTGCGCTACATGTTAGAAGATGCTTCCTCCTCATAGAACCTAAAGCACTTTGGTATTTAAACCAATTCCAAAATAATAGCTGTGATCATAAAATGTGTCTGGGTTTCTCAGGAACTTAATGTAAGCCGCATCATGTGGGAATGAGAGCGCTACAGCTGTGATTAGTCTAGCTTGGCAACAGTATCAGTAGTGTGGATTCAGGAAGTCCCAGCTGTCCCTCTCCTGCAGCTGCTGACTGGCTGCAGAATTGGCTCATTCGGATAATGTACAGATCCATAAATCTCCACAGCACTCAGAGACAGACATCTAGCTGCAGCATTTCTGATCTACCCTGTTCTGATAGTGGCTAAAAGGATTTAAAGGGGGATGCCACCAATTTTACACATGAAATGCAGTGTTCTTTCATTAGTCTTGGGAAATAATATTCAGGATGAGATTCAGCATGGCTGTGGAGTGAGATGGGCAACGTCAGGGAAACTAACCTCTATGACATCACATGGGTTACTTCCTTTTGATGCTTTAGACCTCTTCTGAAACTTTTCAGGAATGGCTTTAGTTTTCAAGCTTGTCGTGCCCCTTTAAAGTTGAGGGAAGAAGCTAAGCCATGGGTTAATAGGCAACTGGGTAATTGGCTGGCTATGTTCTTGGAGTAAAGCCAGCTGGACCAATTGTAAGCTCACATGCCAAGGTTTTCATCAGCTAGCCATTTTGTTAATGCTGTGCTTGGAAAAAAGGAGATTAATCAGCTGTCTCCTAATAGTTGCTGGAACAATGCTGCAGACCTATAGGCCTATGCAGTGTCCTCCATAGGCTTAAATCATATTCCAAAGGACATATAAGGATAAGACAAACAGCCACTTTGCTTGTGGTTCTGGTAGTCTCATAGGGATGCAACTGATGAAAGACTGATGATGGATGTACAGCAATGGCAACCTCTCAAGGGCTGTGATTATTTTATGGTTTTCTGATGCTAAAGCAACCATAGAGTGTCATTGTGTTGCTGCCTCATAAACATGGCTCTTGGCTACCCATCTAACAAATTCTGCCGATCTTTGATTGGGAAATAAAGTAGTTTAACTCCTGCTTCTGACTGTTTCTTGTTTTATCTGGAACTTTTTTTCCCATCCATTTGCCATACTGCATGATTGTGATGTCATGACTAGGCTTTTTCATTGGCTGGGCTCTGTTCACCCGCAGTGCTCAAACGATACAATTGAACAGTGGGTTTGAAAGAGAACGTGAAATTAGTGGTGACTCATCTCTGGCCACCATGTTATTATATTTTTTTCACCAGCAATGATTTCAATCAATTTAAAGTTCCATGAAATCAGACCAAAAGCCAAAAGTATGTGTCTGCATCTGAAAGATGGAAAAAATTATTTTCTGCAACCATGTCTTTCACAATCTATAGATATTAGACAGTTCTAAGTGGATGCAAAAGGTCAACTATGAAGATAAGCATAACATATATAAGATATTTCACTGAATAAAATGCCTCTTAAATTACAAAAAAGCTGATAACCTTTTGTTCCAACAAAGGCATTAACTCCTGCTACTTGTAATTTGTGGTGCCATCAAAACTTAAACGCATGACAAGGAAATTTCATAGTTACAAAGAAATCTTGACAAAGCACTAAATGTGGAAAACTGCTGCTTTTACAGCACCATTTAGCTAAGTTTGGGGGGGGGGGGGNGGGGGGGGGGGGATTTCTTAGAATGTTGAGCCTTCTGAGAGCAGTTGAAGTTCATGAGTCATACTCATGTGGCTCATGGCCTTCACCTTCTATCAGTCATATGCTCAGTAGATACACTGTCATTAATATTGAACATTGAGATGTAAAAAGAGAAGAGAAGAGATCATCAAGAGTAATGAGGTTTTGTAGAATTAACTAATATATTTTGTTTTAAATGTTTATTTGCAAAATGAGGACCATGACTGATACAGAGATGGCTCACCACTGCAGCATCACTTTCCAAAGAAAAGTCTTTGTAGATTTATTTTGTAGCTTCTTCATCTGTGGTATATTTCAGCAGTAGAGAGACGGGGAGTGAGAGCTGACACTGACATGGCAGCTGCCATCACAGTCTCTGTTTCCCAAGAGACACAAGCCAGCATTATAACAAAACTATCAAAACACAGTCCTGGTGGGAAGATGGCCACAGAATCAACTTCACCAGGTTCCAGCCCATCTGTACAGCACAGGAAAACCCAACTCATCCACACATTCCCCTGCTTGGGCTTGACTTTAACCCTGGTGACCTATAACTGTTTGTATTTGCATGTGTGTGTGTGTGTGTGTGTGTGTGTGTGTGTGTATGCGTATGTGTGTGTATTTGCACATCCACTGCTCCTAGTTCAGTGGAGGGCCAAGGGACCACACCAGAAGAACAGAAAACTTTGCCTTTATAAACAACCTCTATAACAACCATTGCCTAGCTACAGTATTTTTCCTACAGAATCCAGGCCAATAGTGAAAAGCTATATTTCACAGATCCGCTGTGACAGTAGCACTTTTAAAGACTTAGTAACTTCTGCGTCAAATCTATTTTAATTCTCGGCAATGGCAATTTGTTAATTAAATTTACTGCTATTGAGGAGGATCACAAATCCCTACAGCAAACTTTCTTGCATTTCTCCCAAATCAATCTTGCATCCTGCTTTATATTACTTTTCATCTACTGTCTTTCATTTCAGCTTTTCCTGCTACAGTATCTCTCTCCAGTATATGATGTATGAGTTGCACATTGGCGTTCAGATAGCTAGCCAGCATGCGTTTAGCCTGGCGGAATGCAGCTTTGCATTGCTGAGCATGGCTGAGATTTATGTGACTGCTGTGGGGTGTGCATGTGGCTAACAGATGGTGGCATCCTGCTCGTCTCTCTTCCCTCGGCACGTTGCTGCTTCGGCACCCCTCCCACCCCTCATCCCTGTCTACTGCTCTTTTCTTCTGCTATATCGGCCACGATTACTTTTTTGTCACTGCAATACTTCAAACTTGACTCCAGGTCTCTCGTGTTCAGCTGGAGTTATCAAGTTTTTAATGATCCACAATCGCCCACACTCGCTTTTCAACACCAGACTCATCCCCACTATGTCCACTCTCATCACCTACTTTAGCACACTATCTATGCTTACAAAAAAAAAACAGACAACAGAATTCAAATACAGCACACATGAACGCACAGAAATACAGCTGCAACACAGTCTGGCCTAGACCATTCTCTCTCCATGATAAGCAAAAAATACATGAGAGAAAGTGATATACCATGCATGGTATACCACTTTCCCTCATGTATATACCATGTATGGTATATCACTTATGGCATTCAGTGATGCAGGTTTGCAGCAGTTAGGCAGGAGGCCTATTGCCAAGAGAAAATTATGACTCATAAAAAGTTCCGTAAGAACGTTCTGTGAATTCTGCCGACAAAATTGTATAAAACACTGCAGGTAAAAACCATAAACAACAAACTGAATACTGCTATTATCTGTTATTGCTCCTAAGGTCACCTGAAACTTAGAGACAATTCTGGGTCAACAGTTATAATTTTATTGTCTGCAATGCAGCATCAGAAAGGCTCTGAGTAGTAGCTGTGGTTGGTGTACATGTGGGTTGTACTGAACTCCTTGAAAAGACAACAAATACATCAACAATACATTAGTGCTACATTATTTAAATTATACAAAGTCATCAACAGAGAGCTTACTCAGATATTGCAAACCAATACAGTAAATCCAACCAAGTCAAATTCAGTTTTGTGTTGCACAAAACTGATGATGCTGGTTAGTTTGTGTACCCAAATGGGCAACTTTTTTTGGTTGCCAGGTGACAGTCATAAAAAGATAAATATGGTGGAGATGTTGGAGGTACTATATTGGAAAATAGTGGCCAATCAGAATACCAGGTCTATACTAAAAATATACCGTTTACACACTGACATTGACCTGGTTTCACATGTACAATTAATACCAAGCAGTGACTCAGAAAAGCTTTCTTGCTGTGAGACAGTCTGGTTTGCTCTTTTATCAAAGCTCTGACATCAGGCAGGATGGTCTTGATGAACACACCCAGAACTTGGCCTAAAATCTGCCTGCTGACTTTGATTTAGACTCTCTCTTTTCAAGTCCAACAATGTGCCTTTGGCACGTATGCATATCATACTTACAGTGGAGGACATATGAAAATGCCCCAACACATGCTCTGTACAAGTTTAAATCAAGTTCTAAAAACTACCTAAATACAGCTTGTTTTTACCAAATGGCAATCAGTCAAATTTTTAAATAGTTCTTAGTCAAGAATGTCTCATAATGATGAATTAAAAGCTTGCTAAAAACTTTTATTCTATGGCTATAAAATCGCTGTGTGGCACACACACAGCGATTTACACACCCATAAAATGCTGACCTATGGGAGCCACTGCAGAACATTCACATAATCTAACACAAACAGTGCTGAGGGTTCGTACCTACACACCTTCAGTTGGCATCTCACCATGTTTATGTGCAGGAACGGATGTACACACAAATGCAATCACATAAACACACAGCCATTGCTTACAGATGCAAGTGTTCCACTGTTAATCTAATCCCACTCTCAGAGTCTGGGAATGTACAGCTGTGTGGTTTTGTGACACACTGGGCGCCCTGCCATGGGGAGTCACCTCGAGGTGTTCTGAGCGTGCCTGTGTGTGTGTGTGTGTGTGTATGTGTGTGCGTGTTGTTTGAGTTCATCTAGTCCATGCGACCACAGAATTGCGACCACAAGGAGTTAAGGACTTTTACTACCGTCACAAACAGATGCATACACGTACTGATACACAGACACACAGATGCACCAGTGTAACCACAAGTCCACACTTGCACACACCCACACATTTACACAAGCACATTTAAAGGAACTAATGATGACATTCAGTACATACCACTGTGTGTTCAAAGCTGGATTCCTAATGTGGTTTTATGGACTTTATCTGTACAAATGAGGCACTGCACACCTACCTCTCCCTCTCTCTTTCTCTCTCTCTCTCTCTCTCTCTCTCTCTCCCCCTCCCTCTCTCTCNAAAAAAAAAAAAAAAAAAAAAAAAAAAAAAAAAAAGCTAGAATGACAGCCAGGAGGTGAAAGTTGCTTTTTTTTCTCATCCTTCATGCAGTATCTGTGCTTAGTAAGCACACTCCCCACTGCTCCCTTGTGCTAAATGAGCGATGTGACTTCACTTTTGGGAATACTGTGAGTACTGACTCTGTAGGACTATGACTGCATGTGTGTGCCTTGTCTCTGCATGCAACTTTGGGTTTAGGCCTGCCTGGCATGCATGCTTGTTTGCCCTCCCTGCTGGAAAGCCTTTGGATCTTAATGGGATTTAATCTAAACAGGTGAAATGGTGGATGTGACTTGGAGCCCAGCCTTGGCATGTAAGTCAGTCTGTTCTCTTACTCCTTCACTCCACACGGAACTGCACAGGACTTATTTATATTTGAACCACCAGAAATAATAAACACAACTGATATAAAAGCTGGATTGGGTAATGCTTTGGGCAGGAATTTTAGTTCATTGGTTCATAAAGTAAGTTATGTATCTTCAAAGGACGCTAAAAGTCATGGCCTTTGTCAGAAGATTATTATCTCCACGCCCCCGCCTCTGGTTCTCACCTAAGGACCTGAAGAAAGCGCTAACATAGTAAACATAGTTTACAGGCTAGAAAGTCATAGTTTGCTGCCTCACATACATCAATGTGCCTGCACACTCAAAATGACTCACAACATCCAGAAGATTTACATTTTGTGTAAAATATATATTGCTGTATATGTATATTGCTCTAACAACAGAACTATAGTGACGGATACTAAACAATATAACCATTTGAAATGGTACAATGTAAAGATATGCAAGAGAAATTATAAATTGTTATTTGTACCCACTTACATAAACATAGAGAGAAGACATAAATCACACAAAGTAAGCCTGATATTGGAAGGTTGCTTTCCTTTTTAGTGGACTAACTTTTTTCACAGTTACACAACAGTTTTGAATATTTCCTCGGCATATGAACAAGTCTGCACATAAAAGGAGAGAAAAACTGAATTTCCTTTCCACAGTATTAGTAATCTTTTCTTTTCTCTGAACCAAAGGAAACAGACATTAAACTCCAAACAAAGATTACTGGTGGAGATTTATCACTAAATAAGTAAGAGCTCATGAAAGAAAAATGATAGAAACACAGGCCAGGTAGAATGATCAACATTCTTCATATGCACTCAGCAACAATCAGACCATCTGCAAAAATATTTAAACTGATAAAAAATTTAATTTGGCAATAACCACGAAGAAAAAAAAAAAAGAGAAAGCCTCTAACAAGGATGCACATTCCTCTAAATTTTCATCATCATCAAGAAAAATAAAAAATGGATCAATCAAAATGTGATTACTTTATCCAAATATTTTAAAGTATTACCTATTGTGAGATAGGGTATTTTTGAAAAATTTTAGCTATATTTAATGAACCATATCTTGAATTCTGTGCTATTACTGTGAGCAATTTAATTTCTTGTTATTCAAACATAAAATCACACACTGGGATCTACATGACACCACATAGCAACACTGAGCATTTTCAATATTATTTTCAAAACTTTAACTTAAGTTGACAATTAGAATTTCATTTTTCATCATGAATAACAAATGACACCTTTGTCAATAAGAAATAAACTCTGCACACCACTACACAAATAATACTTTCTAGTTTTAAAAATAGAAAATCAAGTTATTCAGATATCCTGCAAACAGACAAGCAGGAATATATACTGTATATATAGGAAAATAAAATGTCCTTGGTGGAAGTAAAATTAGGGTGTGAAAGTTTGAAATGAATTGTTTCTTGCTTGAGTGTAGTCAGCCAGAACCAGGCCTCACTAAAGGGGTTCAGGTCTTTTGGTTTAGCTCAGCAGAGGAAATGTTTAATTGGGAGGAAGTGCTGAGCGGGGCTCTATGTGAGACTTTGTGGTGTTTAATGATAATTCGGCAGTACCCTGGCTTTGTTTGTGGGCTCCAATCACATATGTTTCTTATTTCCTGAAATTTACTAGATTGGCACTTTATTGGGTCCACTGGAGCCTGATGCCCTGATGTCCGTCAGTGGGAAAACAGGAACAAACAACCAATGGCTGAGCTTCTTCCCACGCAAGCCAAGCATCTCGGCCACAGCGTAAGACTCCCCAGTGAACATGCAACCTGCTGCCCTGTGCTTCACACCCACTGAGTTAAATTGTCTACAGCTGTTTACTCTGCCGACCCCCCCCAATCCACCGCACACTCTTATTGGCTGTTATTGTGGGCCATTGGCTTTACACTGTTATGCACACAGGATGTTAAACCTAAGCCATCTGCAGTGAAACACAGTGCATTACATTATTTTCACTGTAGTATGTATCTAGTAAGGACTAATCAACAAGTACTTACAGGCTTAGAATTTGATTAATATGCCTTGCCTCATTCCCATGTCACAGGACTGATATTCTCACTTTGTCTTATTAGAGTAAACCATGAACATGATCTGATTACAGCACCGAGAAAAATCTTACAGGATCTGTAAGAGACACTTTTACTGTGTCTTTCAAAATATATTGCTTGTCTCACTACATTTTTGGTGGATTTTTTTTTTTTATTCTGTGTTTGACAGTTTTAATCCCTGTAGGCATAGTTTAGGCATCCCATGCATGCATGCATGCATTAATAAATGCAGAGGCACATGTGAGGACTTGCATATGAGAATGCATAGGTATATCTTGCCCTACGAAAACATCTCTAAGCAAGATCGCAGCATGAACTGTACTTGTTAATTAATTTTTTTAGTCAACCTGCTTATTAAATAAGAAAAACATTAAATTTTATAAAAGGTACTTTGCCATTGTAAATGTATAACAATATTAAGTACACTAATCCTGCGATGGCTCCCTGGCTTAGCAATGATACAGTGTTTAGTAATAATAAGCAGCGAAAGAAACTGAAAAGTATGTGGTAACAGGCAGAAAGAGAAAGTTGAAAAAAAAAAGAGTGAAAACAGGAAAAAGGAGGGTTTTTGAGGAGCAGCCAGGTTCAGAGGTTCTAATTGACAAATTAAAACCATACTACTGCCAGACCAGACCAACAAAGTCAATATGGATGGGGTGGGCGGAAGTACGAAATGGAGAAGGATGGGGGAGAAGCAGGAAGGGGAGAGGTAATGCGAGGTAAAAAGTCTGCAGCTCTGATATGGTTTTCATTCTAGCAGCATTTACTGGGCCATTGAAGAGACAGCATTGAAGAGACAGCTGGACAGGGATCTTCTCCTCTTCGCTGTCTCACTCGCTCTCTCTTCTATCACACCCTTCTCTTTTCATTTGTCCTCTTTCTTTAACTTACTCCCTGAGGTTTGCCTCCCTTGGCTGTCAAAGGCAGCTCATTTTTGCTTGCTGTTTTTTTCAGCTAACACTGTTGTGCACGCTTTATGTCCAACATCTCCAGCCTGTTCTATTGTTCTCTGTGGAATCTGCATCTGGCAAATATGCTCACAACGTTGTACACCTGGATTCTTGACCTCACTGCTGCTTCCAATCTCAAAGTTTTTCTTAAGTTCTTAAAGTTTTCAAAGGAATACCTGGGTCATCCCTGGATAAAGGACACATGATTCTGCTGACTGACAACTCATTGATGACATTGATGACAATTCATTATCATTTTATTCTGTGTTATTGTATCAGTAATTGTTGCCAGCAGCATTCTTTACCGAGCCAGTCTCAGCTGTACTTGCAAGAAGGCAGCTGTGGTTGGTGACATTCTCTTTTTTTTTTTAAAGTTAAAATGTGAATTTTGGGGGTTTAAAAAAATGTTATGACAAACTTTTCATGTGGACACGTGTTGCGTGTGATTTGGTGCTACGAAAAAAGACATCAGAAGCCGTATTGTGACATCATCTGCCAGACACACAACTGCATGCATGTATGCACATAAACTTTTATTTATGTCCTGATGATTGCAAGAGACCAAGCAGCAGAGTTTTATAGCTTTGTGCGTGCACACACATGCACGTACACACACACACAAACACACATACTTCCCATTTCCCTAGGGAGTGGAACATAGTAATCTGAGCTCATTATCTTGAACGCTAACAGTGTGTAATACACACTCATTCTCTCTCACACACACACACAGACACATACACATACAAAGAACACACAAAAGAGACAGTTGTATATTCATCTGCTCAGTTTGTGTTGTTCATTGCTAAGGTAGAGATAATCAGTAACAAAACTCCTCAGGCCAGTTCCTGCACGGACACAGTAATACCGTCTCCTTCACTCAGACAAGCTGATGGCACAGTTGGCACAACACACCATTACAGTCACAGGGGGGAATGCCACACCTGCCAGAGGTGAGGATGATTTTCCACCAATTAAATAAATGTAGTTGTCAGGCTGGCACAAGGAGGCACACTGGCATGACTGAACAGGTTCCACATGCAGGGCAGAGAGGATACGTTGGTGTGAGGAGGGGAGGGGAAGGGAAGGGTGTGCCTGTTGGGGGGCAAAGGAATGGAGGTGCTCTGCTGTGTGTGGGTGAAGAGACTGGGGGGATGTAGAAGCAACACTGCAAAGGAATCTCAAACATTCGAGCACCTGGCCTGACATCCCACAGTGACCTCTCTGTCTGCTTTACCTGAGCCTCGCCATTAGGACCTGGAGTCACACCCTGCAGCCTATCTGCTGCCAGCTGTCACTGATGGGCTGGAACCCAAGCAGGAAAACTGCAACGCGCAGACAAATCTCTTTGGCTCAGAGAAAGAGTGGGTGAAAGAAAGAAAGAAAGAAAACCCGAGACAAAGATGAGAGGGCATGGAAGCAATACTTGAATGAACTGTAAGCAAAGAGTAATTAATAATATAATGGCATTCAGATACAAAAGGCCAACGCCACCGCTGCAGCTTCTTCTTGTTGTTTGAAAGTATATACATTCATATAAGTTTGCAGATCTCAGTGTACCACATCTGTTTTCTGCTTGTTATCACTGTCATCCATCTGATAGCCGCTGCAAATACAAATCTTTGACAAAAAAAAGAATAGAGCGATTTTAAATGAAAGGACAAGCTGTGCGGGCAGTCCATATTGTGGCCAGATGAGGTGGATTCTCTGTCCTTCACCATGTGTCCACGTCTGACATAGTGGAGCAAACTCTTTACTGCTCCTCAAATACAACAGAAACTTAAGACAAGTCAAGGAGAAGGAAACACACGTGCAGATACAGTCATGCACATGCACACACACCACGCAGTGACACTCCAGCGGTCTTTAAAAGCATCTTTTGCTGCACTTCGCATGGCGATTCACACACATACCAAACTGTGATCTTTGAAAGGAAAACCTGTCACACGCCTGAAAGTCCAATTTGTGATACAATGACAGAATACCAGCATTCTTCAAAGTGGATTTTAAGAAAACTGCTCACACACATCCACTGCATGCACACACTTGCTCAGTGATCTAATTCAAACATAAACATGGTCATCCTCTCACTTTTGTACATTACACACTTATACAAATGCACACATGCACTGTGAGAGCTCACAAACATGTTCTCCCCTCACCTTGTGAGCTGCACAGTGACTCCAAACTCCAATGTGTGAGGTGTGTGTTAGTCTCTCCTCTCCTCTCCTCTTCTTACTCTCTCTCCCTTTCTCTCATTCCCTTCTCAACCTGTATTCATCGCGTGGCTCTAGTTACGCTCCACTGCAGCGAACTAAGGGAGAGGGAAGAAGAGGAGGGAGGGATAGAGGGACAAATGAGTCCTGCCCAGATTGATGAGAGACGCTTCCAAAAACGCCCTCAGGAGAGAAAAGATTACAACACTTTGCTCACAAAAACTTGACGTTTGTCACAACTTCTCCGTTTCTTCTGATTTCTTCTTATCAGTGATTTGTCTTTTCCTTCCCCTTCCCCCAAAGATCCTTTAAAGTTCTTTTAAAACAATTTTTTACTTCTTCAGCCAGTAAACCACTCTGTCTGTCTTTTTAGGTCTAACTTTCTCTGTGTTTTTCACTCACAAAAAATGATTTTCTAGCTGTTTAGCTATCTAGCTGCTGCAGTCTGTTTATCTTTCTACATCTGTCTGCTCTCTCTCTCTCTCTCTCTCTCTCTCTCTCTATCGCTCTCTAATACTTACATTCAGTCTCACACACTATATGTATCTGTACAGCGCTACCTCACTCTCATGTTCTGGTGTACAGCTGGGTTGATGAGGGAGACACACCTGCTGTTATTATTTGAAGCGTGTGTGTCTGTGTGTGTAGTCAGGAGCTCAGTAAAGAAGGAATCCTTTTGGACTTCATGCAATACTGTTTCAGCTGCCATGTAGTTTCAGGAACTGTTAAACTTAGACTATAAATCTATGGTCCGCTGATGGTATTTAATAGGTGATTCTGAGAAATTCATGGATACCTGACTGCTGCATGTGACATTGTGTAATATGGCCCCTTTGCAGCTGCAGGGTGTACTCAAACACACGCACGCACGCACGCACGCACACACACACACACACACACACACACACACACACACACACTTTTCACTTAAAGGTTTAATGGCCTTGACACTGTCTTTCCAGAATTTAAGGAATGCACTATGCTGATTGGGTGGCGAATGTGTCCATTAAAAAAAAAACTCACTGGGAGTCTCCTCAGGGGTCATGGTCTTATTCAAGGAAAGGAAGAAGAAAAAGCAAAGGGAAAAAAAAAAAAGTGACAGAAATGAGGAAAATGTGGGTAAAGTGCGAGTTCAAGGCAATGATCTATTCTAAATTCAGGGAATATCCTCTGAACTCAGACAACAGGATATCCAGAAAAGTGACAAGAGGAGGAGAATATATACAGTCCAGCTCTTCGGTCATCCTCATCTAGTAAACTGATCAAGAGATAAACCAGAACAGCTCTGACACATAACCATGACTATGACATCCAACAGCTTTCCCAACATATCTCAGCCCTGTGGGAAAAGAAAGTATTACTCTGGAAATCCAGATCATGACAATCGCTAATTCTTCCTCATCTTTATCACCGCATTAGGGATACGATATTACAACAATGAACAATGAGCCACATGATTTGATTTATACTCCCCTTTTCCCAAACTCCACTGACAGCTCTGGTTTTTGTGCACTATCCTTTGCTTCATTTTTGTCAGTTTCTATTGTTCCCATACTCCCTGGGAGATGAGTGCTATTTGAATCAAAGAAACGGGGATTAAAAGAAAAAAGCAGAGCAGACTGCATGTGATTCAGCACTCCAATTATGAGAAAAATGCTGTTTACAGGCATGAGGGCCTTGACCTGTGAGTCATGGTGTAGTCTTTGAGAATCTGGCACAGCATCCTCTGTTTCTCTGCTGGATGGTCATCCCTCACTCCCCCAGAGCTTTCCTGACTCCCACTGATTCTGAAGAAGCATCCCCATCTCTCTCTCTCTCTCTCTCTCTCTCTTTCTCTGGGATCTTAATCTGCTAAGAATTAACTTGTTCACTTATGTATTTAGGCCAATATCCCAAAATGTGTGCGTTTATGTTTGTACGGTGTGTGTGTAACTGTGCTTGCGTGGCTGACTAAGCTAACGCAAATATGTTATGTCCATGTGTATATAATATGCATATTTGTATGTTTGTGTATGGAAATCAACCAATAGAACTAACTTTGCTCTAAAGGAACACTTTAAAAGAACATACAAGTAATTTTGCATGTTTGAGCCCAATAAATATAACCTAAATACACATTATATTACTACCAACCATTTTTCAAAACATACTACTGCAGTGGTAAATATTACAATTGTTTTTTTTTCCTCAGTTCATTCCAGTACTCTATAAAAATCTATTTGTAGAGACTTGAAACATACTTGAGATAGGTAATCCATCACAGAGAACCACGCGCCATTGTTATTTTTTGCTGAAGTTGCTAGTAAAACAATCCAACACGTAGCTGCATAGAAGAAATGTATTTCTCCATCAGGGAATGAAGGAGAAGACGGCTTTTACCAAGAAATTAAAACAACTGTGTCTTATGCAATTGTGCCTACATTTTAGTCCATGACACACTGAATTTCAAGGTGGTTGTATCATCTGAACATTTAATTTTAAAAGATTAGGGGATTTGGCAAAACAACCTGAAAATTAAAATACAGTATTTTTTAGAAAAATGATTGTTAGATGAGATTTATTGGGCTCAAACTTATAAAATCACAGTATGGTCTTTTAAAAGGTGTCTGGTAGACAGTCACAGATTATTATAAAGCAAACATCTGCCCAAGTCAGAAGGAGGCTGCTGTCTGTGATGACACCTAACCTGATCTCTAAGCAGATCATAATTTACTCTACTGAATAGGATCCCAAAGGACTGAGGATAGGCAGTATGCTGTTGCAAATGGTTTCCATGATGAATAGTGTGTGGACACACTGGAAACTCTGCATACAACCCATTTCCAGTTAAAAGTAAGCCTTACGACCATCTACAGGGGGTATGACAAGGAATATAAAGGATGATGATGGTGATGATGGGAAAATTAGGAAAATGGTAGGTTTTATTTCACTGAGCTGAGGCTTGAAAACACTCTGAATAACTAGAATCATTTAGTCATCATCAGGAAAGTTTGCTGGAGAATAGCAGAAGGCAGAAACACATTCCTGCGAGGGTGATAAAATAAAATCACTGGAAAATTCATCCACAAGACTGCCAACTTACAGAATGTCACAAATGTGACCACAATCCATAGAAGACTTTTAGAATTTATGATGATGATGAAACAGGCACTAGCTGGTTTCTCCATATATGGAACCAGCCTTTTTTTTTTTTTAATTCCTCTGCCTCTTCCTATTGTCCTGAAAAATGGCTTCCCAACCCTAAACCCAACATGTGTCAACACATACACAGGATATAAATAGCAATAATGATATAACATTAATGGACAAATTTAGGTCTATATTACCTACTTGTCTGTACTTATTGTACTTGTCTGACAACACATTCTTCACAGTCTAAATATCACAAACCACAGGCAGGTGTTAACTTAGATAAAAATCAGAAAGTTCCATCGCCTCATGCTCACTTGGAACTACATAACTTCATACAGATAGACACACTGATAGAAAATGTAATTGATTAACTAATGTATTCTATATTGCAACACCCATGATGCTCATTCAAAGGGAGGGAAAAAAAAAAAAACAGGTCGCAGGATGATAAATTAGCAATGCACTTCCTTGAAGTCTGTAGGTAACAATAAAATAGAAATTTGGCCTCTAGCTATAAAATCTGTATATGCACTGCATGAATGATTTTGACAGGCAATGGTTGGAATCCAAACCCAGCAGTGATAAATTCTTGAATTATTGAATACACTGAAGCAAAAGGTGAAGGAGTTTGTGTAAATGAGTGTATGTCAGAGAGAGAGAGAGAGAGAGAAAGATTCGGAGAGAGTAAAAAAAATAAAAAAAATAAATAAAAAACAAAATCAAGAGTTCTCTCATAGGCCATTGTTAGCAGTAACACCTGCCTACTCTCCTTTGCCACAGGAGACAGGAATACGAGTCGATGCAGGCTTCAGATCCATGCATGATCACACAATAGCGCACACCACAGTGCAGCCCTGTAAGAAACTCCTCTGAATTAAAATCATGAAATGTTAACATTTTAAAATTGCTAATTAATAGTACAGCCATGACTTCACTTGACTGACAGCTACATAAATAGTGACTTCAACATCCATCTTCATGAGTCATCAGTGACCTGGAAAAATGAACATCTTTTATCACCAAACAGAGATCCACTTTCTTCTGAATCTTTATTGTAATATGTACACATGCTTACTGAATCTATCATAGCTACATAAAGTTTCATGAAACAGCAACAACCTCTGGAGAAATAGAAAAGCCTTGGGGCGGAATTCAGAAAAAACTCATGGTAATACTAAATATGTGCCATGCTCACTCAGATTTTATACTGCTAAAATTTAACACCAGACTGAAATAGGTCTTAATTTTTGCTATTGTTTTATGAATCTTTGCCCTGACATGCAAATAAGGAAACACCACAGTAATGCCTCTTTCAAAGCAGATGTTAAAAGATGTCAGTAACAGGCAGTTATCAATGAGGGAACATGGTTGCATGTTGCTATTTGCCCTTATTGTTAAATCTGATGCTGTGTTTTATGAATTCCTCCATGGTTTTGTTTGTAATCTGAGGGATCTGAACTATAGCTGTGAGTATTACATCAAATTTAGGGCACCATTCAACTCAAAAATCCCCACAAATCCACATATCCTTTCTGGATGCATGCGAACAATTGGGGGTATTTTCTGGAAACAGTTGGGGGTGCATCACCTGCCTGCCTTTTCTATGGAGTTTTCATGACATCTGCAGCGTTCCACATATGAGGGTGAGGTCAGTGAGAAAGAAGACAAATTGGGACATGAGAGACAGGGATTTGGAAAGGTGAAGGAGTAACATTTTAACAGCAGTGAGTAATAGAAAATGCAGGCGAATTTACAGAGAAAGAAGGAGTGAAGAGGAGGAGAAATGTGATGAGGAAGAGGACACCTTCCTCACCACCATTTATGGAGGGTTCCTTTTACCCACCCTGTGTCTGAGCCCCATATGGGGGGGGGGGGGGGGGGGGGGGGGGGGGGGGGGCGGTGGTTCAGTTCTGCTTTGGCCTATGACAAGTAGAATGAAGGACAGATGAAGGACAAAATCTGGATCTCCTTAGTAAAATAAATGTTTTTCCAAAAAACCCAAAAATGATTCCCACGACAGCTTCCTTTTTTTTTCCAGTTATTAATTGAAAACGGTCATCACTTTCATGAAGAGACTTACCTCAGTAATCAAGCAGGACAACCTAAACTTCCTTGAAGACTGACAAGGTGAAGGCTTTTTTTCTTAATGAAGCATATAGACCAAATTGATTAATTTATTCTACATTTCAACACCCATGATGCTCATTCAAAGGGAGGAAAGAAAAAACAGGTCACCGCATTACATCCACCCACCAGAGCACTTATACAGAACCAGCACACCTATGTCATCTTTCCAAAGCAGCATTCATGCAAGAAACTGGAACAGGTCCATGCAAGAAACTGACAAATGATGGCAAGATTTTAACTAATCACAGTAACATTCCAAATGATATTATAAACCCAATTCATCACATTCATTGGATAGGTCCTTTAAAAAAATTCAAATGAACTACGTACTGAAATGTTCCATCATACCAGAAAAACAGAAAACAACCTGCAAAAATAAAATAACACTAGTACAGTTGAAGTATGGTTTCAAATGTTTTTGCTACATAAATTCCCTAAAAACCATTTATGTAACCAAACCATGGAACGTGATGTCCACAAAAAGTGTCTAAAACAAAAATTTTGAATATTCCAGGTAAGTTTTGCTGTAACTCAGCACAGTTCTCAGCACGCTTCCTGGCTACTTGCTGTCTCTTTACCTGCCTCCTACTGTGATGTGGGATTTGTGTGGGACAGGATAGGGATGAGACAGGATGGGTTGAGGACGACGCTCAAACTAAATATGGCTCTTGCAGCCTAGGCCACAGGGAGACAGAGAAGAGGACCACAGACCTCGGCAGGGTACAATTATCCAAAACAAGAGAGGCAAGCCAACCTCCTCTCACTGCAACTCACGACAAGAACATAACAGAGAAAAGCCAACAGGATATTTTACAGTCCTTTACACCAGATCACATATACAGATCTGAGCAAATATGCACATACTTACACAGACATAAAACAGACACAGACATACAGTATATACCCACACTAAAACAATCATAATCTATAGTCTATTTTCAGACTTAATATTGTGTCACTTTACACCAAATTGGCTCCATATCAAACATTCACTTCCCAACATTCCTCTTGGCAGGTACTTTATGTAAACATCTATCAACAGAGCTAAATGTCCTCACAAATTTCTTATCATCAAATTACAAAACCTCAGTATCACATTGCTCATACATTTGAGTGTGCACCTTCAATAGTTTTGCACGTGGCACAGATATAAGTGCTCCTCTGCCCTCAGAAAGAATTACTGGGAGTCAGAATGCAAAAGGCTGTCTGGAGCTGGCAGTCACTGGCATTCCTTAGGACTTTGAGGCCCTATGAGGGATGCAATACCTGGGTCAGCAGCATGCTGTCCAAGTGCTCATGGATGCTTGCAACTCTACCTGAGAGGCCCATAAGAGTGCCATACATCATCTCTGCGATGACGTATTATTTGCATAGATGCAGTGAATTAGATGAGTAGCATTCCATTCCTCATCAGACTTGGAGGATATCCAGCTAGATGCATCCAGGCTGAACAAGCTTGAGGAGTCTCACCCTTTTGATGAGGGCAAGGAGGGGGGAGAGAGAGAGAGAGAGAGAGAGAGATCAAAGACCTGTCGGCATGCTCTGGTCTGTATGCCGGCTGGACCCATGAACATGTTACAGATGAGCAGAGGCGCCAGAAGACCATCTGGGATTATATAATGTTACTGAGGCCAAGTTACAATACTGCGGACATGGAGGACAAAGCAACAACTACAGAACACCTGAACACAGAAATTATCACTTTGTGTGAGGCACCTCCTTTATGGTCTACTATAGGACTTGCATTGTCTGACTGTTAATTGCAGCAATTATCTTAAAGCAGCAGTGAAAGTATGGATGAAAATTAAATGTTAAAAAAGGCAATTCTTCAGGGACAAAAGTCAAGCAACAAGCAATCATTAGTTTTGTGATTTCACTTAAGTGACTCACCAAATAAAATTTATATCGACTTCCTTTTACCAGGACATGTTTACCATATGGAGTACATTAGCTGATGCACTGCCTTGAGAATGATGTCAACATCAGCCTATATGCATCTAATCAAATGAATTTGAGAATGTTTGAAGGCCCCTTTGATCATTGTTATGCCTGAGAAAGTTGCATGAAAATAACAAAAAGAAAGCTTTAGCTCCTTCTTAAGTTTCCTACAGATTGTGTGATTTGGGATGTCGCAGAAGAAAGTTAACAATTTTGAGAATTGTGACGAAATCTGTGGTTATCAATCCAAAACAGTGGTCCTAAATCATAATATGCTATACATCCAGCAATAGCTAATTTAGGCTGCTGTGACCAAAGACAGATTGCAACAAAATTCTGGCAATGAATGTCTGACCAAAGTCTTACAAATTTAGCTACTGCACGATCCACATCTATAAACCCAAGCAGATGGATGGTGGTGAATCAGTTGGTGATGTCAATCTGTCTGCATAGTTTTTTTCCTGTTTGTCATAGTTCACCAGGCATTCATTGCACAATCTGATGCATCAAACTTGATATCGTAGTGTCTGACACAGTTACCAAACTTGTTCAGTGACATGCAATGAACCTAAAAGATTGCTGTTATCTCACATTTTGCAAGTGGGTGAGAGCAACAGAAACAGTATCAAGACCAGGTAGAATGATGAGCTCTTTGAAGCTTCATTTCTTAACCTCCTAAGTAGCTGCCAAAAGCAGAAGTATCATTTGTTGTTGCTGTTCATAACAGTTGGAGCTGTGTATTAGCTGATTGTGAGTCACTTTGCCTATGTGGCAGCTAGAGAACCATTCCAGCTGTCATGCACAGGTATAGCCATTTTGCAGAAGACTCACTTCCCTAATTTTGTCCAGGATCATCAGCTTTTGCAAGCACATTTGTGCTTAAGTGTGTCGCTGTGCAACAAAAACTGCATTTTCCCAGCTTTCTCTCTTTGTTTTCATCTTCTCAAACATGCTATCATTTCTTTAACCTATTTCTTTAACTATCTTAAGAATTTTGAAATGTCCTGTCATATCAGTGCTTGAAGGAAAACAGTGAAGAGAATCAGAGTGACACGATGGTTTGACAGAAACTGAACCCCAGCTGTAATTCATAAATCTTTCATTTTGTATAGGAGGTGTAGACAACACAAAGAGCCTGTGTGCATAGCTACGTGTGGGTCTGTAGTTGTATCTATATGTATATCCATGATATGTGCAGAAAGTGACAGTTATCTCATTTCACCCTGGGCTAACTGAAGGTAAAACTCTACATTGAAGAGGGATACCTCAACAAGTCCTAGCTTGGGGTTGATGGTATCATTGCTCTTATGTCATCTGAGCAGATGAATGGCAGTAGAAACCACAGGGAAAATAGAACCTGAAGAAGAGGGTCTGAAGGTCACGGTAACTGATATAAGCAGTGATATATGCAGCGGAAGCAAAGTACCTGCCAAATTAAACATTACATATAAAAATTTAATAGGCACTGAACTCTCTTGTGTGAATCCCAACATAATCAGACGACTTTCAAATAAATTGCTAAAGAATAAAAACTGAATGTTTTGATGAGCATCAACTAATCTCTGTCAGGTCTGTGAAACAGTTAGCGGTCATCTGTAATGAGCATATGCACAATAAACCACAAAGGAAAACTAATGCAGACTTTCAACAAAAACCATGACTGCAAAGGTAACATATAACAATGCAAAAGCAAAACGTGATCATCTGTTACTCTATTGCTGTATGGAACTAAAAGGGTGACAAACGTTTTGTCAATTTGAAAAAAGTTTGAAAGTTTTAATATTTATCATTAACCATAAATAAACCTATATTTATAATAACCCTAAATAACCATAAATAATAATAATTTTTTCCTGCTCAAATATGGACATTTTACAACATCAAACCACATTAGATAGCTATGCTGCTCACAGTAGCATTTTCTATTTGCCATTATAAAGACCTGCTATGACAACTTTAGAAGCCTGAGCTTTAAATTTTAAGGAAATTATTTAATTTAATAATATTACTACTAATAATAATAATATGTATTTAATAATATGTATTGCCAGAAGAAGTTCTGTCCAAGCATAAAGTTGGGAACTACAAAACCAAAACTGTAACCTGTGATATACTTCAGGCTAATATAAGGCCTGAAAGGCCTCTTTTGTCAAAAATATGAAGGAAATCAGTATAGATATCACTGCTTTCATCTAAATGCTTTCTAATACATTCTCCCTGCAGCTGTGCAAGAACACAGATTCATACCACAGACTCATCATGTAACTTTCTTCCTTCTAGTTATTAGAGCAGTCATCCTCAAAGTCTGGACTCAGGTCCAGGTCCAGACCGAACCACAACTGTCTCTGGACTCTAAGCAAATTATACTTTTTATATGTATTATTTGTATTATCTGTGAGACATCGCTGCAACACGAGTCAAAATCATCCGCTTTCTCCGCAGCAAAGAAAGTGAAACCGAATGTCCGACTGCTCCACAATCTATGTGAGAATGTCTACTCTGCTTTGGTTTGATCCAATCACATTCAGCGTCCCATTATCTCCATGACATGGCGTTGAGCTCATTGAGAGCGCAGATTGACAGTTGATAGTGCAGGTAGTTAAATCACACACACACACACACACACACACACACACACACACACACACACACACCTTAAATTTCTGGTAAAAATTAGGATCCCAATCTGACCTTAATAAATGGAACTTTGTCTTTTGAAAATTCTCTTTGTATTTGAGTACTCCTGTATTAGAAATGACTAATACTAATACTAATACTAAGACTAATAATGGAAGAAAACCTGAAGAGGAGGTAACTGCATTTTTTAAAGTAATGGCAAAGTTTCTAGGAATAGTGACAGTTAGTGAAAGTCATCATGGGCACTACTGGTTTTTGAAGACACTTGAACCTGAGCCCTGTAGGGGGTTCTACTGACTTCAAGTTACTGAGTTGAAGAAAACATGACTGTAACACAAAACAGTTTCTGTTTCTGTTATTTGTCCATTTGTAGACAAATTAACAGGTAAACTTGATAAGTGACTGAAACTTGACACATCAACATCACAACTATGGTTTTCAAAACAGCATCATCAACATCGCATTTCTTCGTATGATCTAGTAAAGAAATTAAAGTCTGCATTGCATCATAAAGCAGTTTAATGTAGGGCTGTTGTATCGGACTGTCTGGAAGTTACTGGATCTTATATGTTTAGGTTTAGGTTTATAGGTGCACCACTGTAAAGGTTATAGTGTGGTCAATTTAATAACGAAACATAATTTTGTTCCAAAATGATTCAGGCGTAACTATTAGGCAATATGGCAGACAAAAACAATGTTAAAATTTGCATTTGCACATTAAGCTGTGTTGTGATTATTTTTCCAGGGTCTATAGCTTCAACCAAACATTTAGAGTAAGCCTCGAGCAAACTGCATCTAAACCTAAAGACATTTGAGTTGCATTGATCTGGAGTTCAGACACAACCACATCATCAGTATCATCATCATCATCATCATCATCATCACCACCGTTACATCTTTCACATCTTTCAAACAGTTTAGAACCAAGCACTTTACCAGTGTTATTTTGAAGCATGCACTGACCTAATTTACATATAAAGTTTAAAAAATTGCGGCCGCCTCCCTGCAGCCTGCTGTTTTATGTATTGCACTTTCATATGCTACGCTGCATACCACTTACCATATGCATATACATATGCTTAAAAACATTAAAAAAAAAAAAAAAAAANTAAAAAAAAAAAAAAAAAAGTTATTTAGGATTATTGCAGTCTGTCTGCCTGTGCTCATATTTTCTGGCTGCATAAAAAAATATTTGAGGCTGGCCTATAAACATCTGAGCCAACACCCCTGGTTTTCCCCTTCCTCTGGCTGCTATATGATGAATGGCTCTTTTTATTTATATTTAATTATTTACAACTGTTTATTAAATGGACAGTAACAACAGTATTAAAAACATGTGCACTATGAGAAACATTTAGAAGTTGAAGGAGAATAAGAGCTACCAAATAGCAAATTGGAGCACTTTTGGAAGAATGATGAGCAGTAAATGCTGCTGATGTAGACTAGAAGCTCAGAATATTCATCATTTTTATTAGTTGTGGGTAAAGTGTGAGGTCACTCTCACATTTGCTTTGCAGCTATAAAAAAAAAATAATAATAAAAAAAATCCAGTGGACTTTTGTCAGAACATATTCATTCATTCAAATATATAAAGGTATTTTTCAAATGTAGCAGACTTTGAATCTAGAGCTGCATTCAGCTATATTCAGTTGTATTACTCACTGTGGTCATCTTGCAGTTCGTAAAATCAAAGCTGTATAAAGACTGTAATTTTAGAGACGTATAATTTACCTGTTTAAGTTTATGGCTAAGGGTTAACCCTTGGTGTAAAACTATGCATGGGTTAACTCTGTGTTCTGTGTAATATATGTATTTTGCTCTCTGTCGGGGTTATGGTTAGGTTAGGGAGAGGGCAGGGCCAGTGGGGTCATCTCTGGGATGCAGACTCCACCATCAGCCCACAAGTGTGTTTAAGACACAGGCTGGGCTTCCTTTAAAGCATACATAGCCAGTGAGGTTATTGTAAACACAACTGTAAAGCTGGGTTTTTTCCTCACATATGGCTGAATAATACCCTTATAAAGCTTTATTTCAAGGATGTACAGAAAACTTCTGGCTTGGCTTCTTTGGAAGATTTTACATAATTCAAATTCTTGCATTCAGTGAGGTTCTGGTAAATGTTTGGTCTACGGTCCTACTCACACAGTACACATTTTTACAGGGGGGGGTGAGCAAAGCACAAGTGGAAGCTTTAATTTGTTAGCAGAAACTGTTTGTTTTTTTTTCCCCTGAATGGGAATCATTTGGGACCTTATCCATCCTTCTCCTGCTGAAAGTTGCTAGATCACACCCATTTTCAGGTGTTTGAACTTCTTAGATGTTAAATAACTAGACTAAGCCAAAACTATGTAAGCATAATTTCCTCCAGGTTATATTATGATTTCAAAGATTTTAAAAAGTAACAGGAATGAAATGTGACTGACCTTTTATGATGAAATGTATATGATGTATTTACCTCAATTCAGCAAAATAAAAGTATAAATGATTGATTCTTGAATTCTTGTCTTGAATTCTTATGTACTCCACGGTGTGATCTAGGTCAGAGATCCACACCCTTCCAACACTAATAAACCACTTGCCTGTCACAAGCAAAGCATAAACTGGAGTGTCAGCCTGCATGTCAGGTCATGAAAGTGGGTCCACCCCTCAGATCTGCACACCCTGTGACTCTCACACTCACTCTCACCTGTCAATCATCCAGCAAGCTCTCAAGGGGGACGTGGGGGGGGAAGGAAAGTTAATGAACAGGCAGAACAAACAGTATCAAACCTGGCTTACACCGATCCTTCTGAGATGTTCAACTATTCACACTGACAGGTTAAACAGATGGGTTAAAAAGGGCTTGTCCTGAACGGCAAACATTAAACACTGCAGCTGAAACAGGAGACTGACAGGCCCTAAGAGTTGCTGTAGCTACAGATTTCATGAGAAATGAGAATATGTGAGGATTACAGAGTAGAGAAAAGTATCATTTACAGTGTACCTGATATTACTGATGTTATCTGTCTATTGTTTGAAAAGAACGTTTATGCATTAGAGTCATGAGTAAGATGATAAAAGAACACACACATCAATTCACTGGGATAAATAAATTGGCGCTCTGCAAATACTGCAGTGAATAAGTTGTTAATTCTCCTGCAAAGCTTTTCTGCAGCCAAATGTGTTTGAGCAGCACAGAGCTGCAGGTAAACACTGTGACTTATAAATCAATATCAGCCATTAAAAATCCAGACAAACGACAGCTGTGTGTGTAAATCTTGAAACCTACTAAGAGCAGCTATAATGACTCATTCACACCTGCATTTGTACACGATTTATGATCAAATCACTGAAACAAATCCACTAATCCAACCATGAGCGTTCACACGGACAGCACTGCTAATTAAAGTAACTTTTCATGTTTTCCATCCATCCTTCCTCCCTTCCTTTCTGTTTTTCCACAGGTTTCATCACTCATCATTTCCTGTCTGAATCATTCAGCCTCATATCACACATTCTCCTACGCTTATCCTTTGGGACTATTCAGAAACATATGTGCTCATCTCTAGACCCATAGGCTCATTCCTTGAATCTAACTTAGTCTTCCCAAAGAGCCCGGTCATCCCCACATACCCACCCACTCCTCTTCTCCTCTCACTCTATTGCTACTACAGGGTGATGTATGTCCCATGTGGAGGTCTTGTTTTCTTGAGTTTGATCTACCTTCTCTTTGAAGTGTCTATTTTTCCAGATCTGGGGAAGTGATGCATTTTACCTAAAGTGGACAGAGTGCAGTTTGGATGGCGTGCCATGCAGCAGAGCATGCTATTAATGAACATATTTGTCATCATTTATCTCCAGAATGTGCCATTTGTCTGAGCTGCGCTGGGTGTCCCTTTCAAAGTGTACTGGGTGTTTGTCTGTATTTGCATTTGTACAAGGTAGAAATGACCAATTTAGCTTTTATTTTTTATTCTAGCGACCGTGACCATGAGGGAGGCCCAAACATAAATCAATCACACACAGACACACAGCAGCCAGGCTGGGAGGTCTAAACACTCTTAATATCCTGAATTGGTTCACAGTTTATGTCCTGTCCGCTGGATCCATTACACCCCCTCGCTCTGCCTGTTAGCTAATTCCTAGCAACAATCCCATAATATCATTTTCACAAGTTATAAATTACACTGTGCACTCACACCATTTAGCATAGCGTCAAAGTGGTATTTAGGTTTATCGTGTATTCATCGCACAGAAATGAACAAATGGGAAAATAATTTTATCAGGTAAGGGAGTCAATATTTTTTAAAATGGAAGGGATTAGACTGACAGATGCAGAAGAATTATAAAATGACAGGGAGCAATTGCACATAATGGTAATGAGGTAACGGGAACTATTTGGAAAAAAAAAATCGATGTGTGTAGAAGCTGTCAAAGCCTGAGGACCTCAGAGGAAGATTCATTTGCTGCTATGAAATCTAGATGAACACAAATGGGGAAAATTCCGCGCTGAAACCTCCTACACATAACAAAAATTAGCAGCTGAAAAAGAAAACATTGTAACTGGGCTGTGCAAAACGCAGTTAAAAACTAACAGGAGAGTTTTACTGCAGCGATCTAATAGCCTGGGTGGAATCATAAATCTGATGGATTTGGTGAGTGGAGAATAGGACCTCACATTAGGGGCACAGCATGGCTAAGCCGTAGGGAGAGCTAAGGAGCTGGGCTCAAAAGTGTCCTCACTGGCTCCGACGTTCGTCAACCCCTTTTGTGGCTTTGAAACCTCATGTCTTTGGCCTCCACTCACTCTCTATTTATGCAAGAAAATAAAGAAGAGAACACTGCCCCTCCTAAATCTGTAAACTGCAATTAAGCTAAATTCCAAGTTTATTTCCAAATGTCGTCCTTGCTCCAGACCATGTGAGAGGCTTCAGTCTAAAATTATCACACTTTTGGTCAGGAGGCCAAGACGAAGCCAGCAATGAGGACTGTCTTCTCACAGGCGACAGGATCATAAAGATGCTGTAGATGGCTAGAGCTATTGTAATAATCATTTTGATGGCCATTGCTAAAACAATTTGTCAGGCAAAATATCTAAAACATATTTTAAGTGTAAGCAACCTCAATGGTATTTTTATAACGTGACTGACAAAGCATGACAAAGCCTCACAACGTTATGGCTTATGTCTCAGCTAACAGACATCTGTCAGATTGCGGCAGGAGATGCTGCAGCTGCTGATGCTTTTGATGTGGAGGCAGATGACAAAAAAAAAAAAGATGAAAGAGAACAGATGATGTGAAATAATATAGAAAATTTAATGACGTCTCGTGATAATGATATGAGTTATGTCTATTGTTTTACGATCTCTCAACCCCTTTAAAGCAAAAAGGCATTTAGATTGAGACAGCTTAACTAGAGGAATCATGCTGGTTTAACTGTTTTATGATAGCCCTTCTAACCAATGGTCTGATGTCTGGAAGCAAACAAGAAGAGCCCACGCACTCCATCACGCACCCCCTATCACATCTCTCTCTCTCACTCTCTCCATCATGTGTTTACACGTCGGTAGAGTAAGTGACAGGGGTGTAATCGGAAGTCTACAACCGTGTCATTTGGAAGACTGTTGTCTTTTCCTGGGAGCGTGGTGGTCAAGAGAGAAAAACAAAATTTACGTCTCATAGGGAGGGGCAACACGTCAACCATGCATTATCCCCTATTGGCTGTGGTCAGGGAGGGGCGTGAACATGTGGGAGAGGTGGACAAAAAGATCCAGACAAAAGTTCAGTCATGGAAGAAATTGTTATATCAAATACTACAGTGGAGAAAAGACACCGAGAATAAAAATATATGTTATACCGTTCTGTTTAAAGACTTGTGTCATGCTATTCCTCATTGTAATTTTACTGTATAGCATGCATCATTTTTTTTTGGGTTGACAATAGAATAAACTTAAATAGACTGGACCATGTGAGTTTACTTACCGCTGATGGAGTCCAGTCTCACTCAGCCTCAGTATGAAATGACATGCCACCTATAAACAAAAGAGGGAGTAGATTATGGGGGATGGTTGATAAAATGTCATTCTGTGGTCTTGGAAGAAGACTCAAGTATTTTTGAGGTCATTTTTGAATTCTATATTTTTGTTTTCCTTTGCGATTGCCTTTGATATTGGAGCTTTATTATATTTTTTCAATTGGAAATAAAAATAAGCAGCACATAACTTCTGTAGAGTTCTTTAATTACAGTTTTATTTATTTGTGCACAGTGTTTACTGTTTATTCTTTTTAAAACTAGGGGTTTACCATTACAAGCCTGCTTTCACTGTCTGGAAAGAAGTAAACTGAAAAGCTTGGCGTGAAATATGTTTCTCAATTTCTTCAACTAAACCTGGCCCTTGGAACATAGGACAAGAGACCCACCATATTTTTTTTCCTGGGCATCAAGAAATGACAAATGTGCATCATGTTGTGGTCTTGAGAAATAATAAACAAAATTCAACCACTCAAGATGCTACAAGAATTAAAATGTAAATTGGACGCATTTCCATTTGAATATCCGTAATTGATTAGCAATGGACAAATATTAGGACTCCACTTTTGCGTCAGGTATTATTTCATGCTGTCTGGAGACCAATAAATGAATAAATAAAAAAACATGTAGAAATTCTAATTAATGTCCTAATCACCCATATCCATACCTCATAAATATCAACTGCAGGGCCGTTTTTCCCATAAAAGAAATGCCATTGTATTTCAATAATAATTTATCACCTTATTTTGCTAACTGATACAACAAACAAACAAAAATCTCAAAGGATCATACCAGTTATTTTGCATGTTTGAGCCCAATAAATACTACCTGCATACATGTTACATTACTGCCAACCATCTTCCAAAACATACTACTGGAGCAGTAAATATTAGAATTGTTTTTCCAACCTTCCAGACTGCCGTTTGTTTTAGTTAATTACAATCAACTTGTAGAGAATCGTGCTTGAGATATTAATGGCTTTAAGCAAACAAAACTTCTATTCATTTTTTTGTGGAAGTAACATAATTTTAGCATGTCATCACAGATTCAACATGGCGCTACACAAAAGAAAATGTATGTCTCCACCAGGGAATATGGTCCCAGGAGAAGACTGACTGAGAATGACCATGACTTCTACAATCGCAGGTGAAGCATTGAATTTTATGGTGGGCTGAACATTAGATTTTGAAAGATTCAGGGATTTGGCAAAATAACACAAAAAGTAAAGTGCAGTTTTATATTTTGACAAATGGTTGTCAGTTATGTAACATGTATGCTGTAGGGCTCAAGCGTGCAAAATCAATGGCATGGCCCTTTAGAGTAGCTGAAAAAGTTTTTGGCTTCAGATACTTTTTGGATGAAAACCAGCTAGAGACTGAGGAGGAGACATCCACACATCCAGACAGACATCCAGACAGATGGACAGACAGACAGACATGCTTAATCCTTTACAGGTTCAAAGCTCCACTACGGCACATGTGGCCTCAACTTAAACAGAACGAGACCCAAAGAACAAAAGAAGTTGCTGGGAGAGGGTTGTGAGTAATGTTTTCATGCAACTGGTGTCTCTGAAATCTCTGAGACAGCTTGTTTCTACCAGCCGTGTGTACGTACGTGTGAGCAATGGTAATGTTTTTCACATTGCAGTAGCCGGCAGCTGTAGGTGAGCTCAGCAACCCTGCAGATGATAGTGACTTCCCTTTTGCCAGTTATTGCTGACTGGGAGGGTTTGTCCCACCACGCTTAATGGATGTGACTCAGATGGAGACTCATCAGAGAGCTCATCATCCACTAACACAGGATGCTTAGTCTACGCAGAGGATTAGAAAGCATCAAATGTAGACAATAATGAAAGCATACACACACACATATACAGAATTGTATCTCAGATGCACTAATTAAATTTACTGGCACTGACTTCTCAAAAAAGAAGCAGCAAAGTATAAGAATTCCAACAACTATTAATCTTTTTTTTTTGCTTGTTTGTCTTCATATATAGTTGTGGTATATGCCAAGATTGGCGCAACCATTTTTTATATATATGCAATTTAATCTAGCAACAGACAGATAATACTGTATATAGTGCATAGGTGAATGTGTGTGTGTGTGTGTGTGTGTGTGTGTGAGACCTTCACCGGCCCTCCTTGACCAACCTATTCCACTTTATTTAAAACTAACAAACAATTTCTATCAAGGAGGGCTAAACACCTGAACAACAACACAAAGACAAAAACACACAGACGAGTAGTGACAGTAATAATCAATAATAACCAGTAATAACCAGTGTAGTGGTTTAATCTGTGAAACACCAAAGAGGCTAAAACCCCATGACACAACAGACCAGGACAAAAAGACAACACATAAGCAAACAGTAACAGCAATAAACAGTCTACTTATTTAGATTGCACAAAATCCAGATCCCCAGAATCCAACAACTATTAATCCATTAAATTCATATGTCTGACCTGGGAACTGGGCTGGACTTAATGTGTGTTTATATGTGGGCCACAGCCTGCCATAATTTAGTTCCATACGTCCTCATGAGCTAGCTTTGTTTGCTGTATGGGTTGAGACCGTGCCACTGGATCGGAGCCTATGCTGCCATGCCTTGGAGTGTATCCTGCCACGCGGATTTTTTTTTTTTTTTACCAGCACAGCTAAATTTGAGAACCGCTCATCCAAATAACTTCACACGCGACACTGCATGTCCTTGGGTCCTGAGCAATAAACCTGCCAAATATCAACTTCATACAATACTGGGTTCGAGAGATATTGGTGCCATAGACAGACAGAGAGATTTCTCTTTTCTAATTAGATTATAGTTAGATAAAGAAACCAGGAGACAAGCAGTGAGACTCTAATGTTTTGTTTTTCAAATGACAATCTGAAATTATGTATGGATTGTGTAGGCGATATAAAAAGGCATTAACAAACATCCCACATGGAGAGTAAATCACAACAGTACAAAAGAAGAGAAAATCATAAAACATGATTTATTCTTTCATGCAGACTTTCTCAGAAACACAACCCAAACACTCACACAGTACGACACGAGAAATGGTTTTGCTCATGTTAGAGGTAAAACATTTTCAACATCTGTGCCACATATTGTACCACATACCAAGTGTTCTATATGAATTATTACCACCTTCATAGTGGAGAGGAGAGCAATGCACACTGAGAGCCAGACATCGTAACTGGGCACATTCTATTTTTGTTTTTTATTCATACATGTGCATGTATATACCATAAATTCAATATTCCATTTCTGCATTTCTATGTTTCTGAGTTTACATCTGAGTATGCACACAGCTGAGCACTTGCAATTTGTTCCCATTAACTTCACACTTTGGGATCACCAAGGCATGTAAGAGAGTGAAGGTAAATATTTCTCAGTGAATGCAGCAGGGGAAAGCCCTGCTGGAGTGCGGCTGCATCGTGAAGGCCAAACAGTGCTATACTCAATCTAAACAGTCAATGTGAGAGCCAGGGAACTCTCAGAGTTCACGGTTCAGCACAGAAAAGTGGGATCCGATCACATTTTCCCTCAGTTGATATCATGCGAAGAAGACTTTATCCACTCTATTCAGTAGAGTCTAATTACTCCTCTTCATCTCATTTGGTGTGCTGGATTCATGGTTCTGCAGCAAATCTGTTTCATTTTATAGAATGAGCATGGGCTCTAAACTCATATTTTGAATTGTGGACAGAAATTCTGTTAAGTTTATGTGTTTCAAGCACAATGGGATCATATGACGATAACACATCACATTAAAAGATTAGCTAATGTTTGGGTTTGGGCAACTAAAATAACTTTTATTTAGAGTATGATTTAGGTAATAACATAAAGTAGTTGAATCTGAATCTGAATCTGAAAGTAAGGTAACTTAAACAAGGGATATAAATTTTGGGTAAAGACTTGGTAATGGTTCAATGAAAAAAACTTGGAATAAGGAGGATGAATTCAGGTTATGAAAGATAAATTATATACCAATTTGTTGCTCTGACTCCATAAAAATGTTCTTAAATGGCTGAAGCTGGGTGGAGCTCACAAGACTGGACATCACTGATTGGTCAGATGCAAGTTTCCCCATGCAGACAACTGCTATATTTAAATAGTCACCTTTAGCTTGTTTTTGGACACCACAAAAAATAAAAAGATCTTGCCACATTATACTGCAGTAACGGCATAATGGATTCTATTCTGGGGCACCAATGCTTACTCTAGCAACGTCAGTATGAGAGACTTATTGATGTCCATGTTGGAGACATTAGACAATAGCATGAGCCTATAGAATGAGGAATTGTCACCTGAAGGAAAGTTATGAAAATGAGGCAGATGTAGAGGTGTAGACGTCACTTGCTCCAATTTCCTTGAATCCTTGAAGTACACTACAAATGTGAGCTAGGGACTCGCTGAAGCAACCACGTAGGTCCTACTCTGGATAGTTAAAGTAGCTCCTAATTTAGAACTTTTGGTCCAAACCTTCCCTATGTCATGGTCATGTTATCCTTTCAGAAAATCTTTTGGCAGCTACTGAAGATGTTTCATGCCCATGAATCAATCATCTCTTATGTAAAGTCATTAATTAGTGCTAGCACTGTCAGAAAACACCACTTCACACTGTATGCATGCCAGTGTGTGTGTGTGTACTTCATTATGTACTATGTATATTTAGTGTTTGTATTCAGGCTCAAACTGTCATCATAACAGCGAACTCTAATGAAAAATAACATAAGGACAGAAAAAAGAATGGTAAAAAGAGGAAGAGTGTGTATTGATTAAACTGGTATTGAATGAACAAATAAAATCACAAAGCCAACCGATGATAGAAAAACATTCTGTCACTTCATTACTGAGTAAACAGACACCCACACTAGACATTTCCCTTTCTCATTCAACCTACTATTATTTCAATAGGCTAATCCACTGTTTGGTTTCATCCACAGTAGAAAGAAGATCACTTTACAATCAGTGCCATTATGGTCAAATTCAGCATCAAAAACAAATGTCCACTTGTCATCATCCTCAGCAATGATGAATCACACACAGCACCATGAATACAAAGGCACAAATCAAAGGCAGAAACACATAATTCGATTCCAAATTTCACAGCATTTTGCAACAAAGCCATGACACTATTAACAAATACAGCAGATTTCCAGTCTCACCCGAGCAATTCCAGATATGTTTGACTCACGTGGAATGGTTAATGTTAACCTTTAAATCAACCACCACTGAATCACTGTCTGGGGAACTGTGGGCTTTTAATGGCCTACACGTTTTCCATCAGCATGGTCTAGCCATGACCCTTCCGTTGCATTAGTACAGCTCTTGTGCCTCATATGGACAAGAGAATGAAATACATGGACTGTCACTGGTTGATGCAATCTCTGCTCCTTCCAATATTCTCTCTGGAACCTTCACACACGTATCACATTACACCTTTAATTCAAAAAAGGCTGATGCTCTTGCCTTCATACGCATAGTCACACCACTGCATGTCAATATCTATTGTGTATTTCTACTTATTGCAACAAGAGAAACCAGAAACCAGTTCTAAACAGTTCCAGAAGGGAATTTTCTGATGTCCTCTGTGCTTTTTAAACTCTTCTGAGTTTGACTGACCAACTGCAGAGCCCTCAAACACCTTTTAACTGTCCATGACACTTCCCCTTGTCATAGCTACAGGCAAACAGGCCTCACACTGCACATCCCTCCTAGGCCCCCAAGGGCCCTGGCTGCATCTTATGCTCTTTCAGAGTCTCAATCCAGATGACACAAACCATCAAAACACTCTAGTCCACAAACCCAGACCAGCCCTCTGGCTATGCTTTGGTTAACCTCTCTATCACGCTAAAGCCTCTGGTCCTGCTGTTGTCCAGACGCAAACACACAACCCACACATCCCAGATCACAAACACAGTCCAAAAACCAGACTCCTCTACTGCTCCAGCCAGGCACACCAAACTAAAAATACTGATGTCAAATATTCATCGCTGGTCAGTCCCTTGATGTCCTTGCACCTTCATCTCGATTGACTTAACCAAACATCCACACTTCTTCAAGTGTGTCTGACTTCATCAACAGTGTTGAATTCTCCCTTTGAGCCGGAGAGTCAGGCAGAGATGTTGTGTCTGTCAGAAAAATACCAAAAGAGAGGAAAACAGTTTTTTTCTGAACAAAACTACACACACTTTAGAAACATTATAGTTAGCCAGTGCCAAACAAAATGTCTGTGTCCACAAATATGTACCCGTGAAGTTACATGTGAACCAAAAAGTGGGGCAGAAAAGCAACTTTTCCATGAATGAGCAACAGCTTGGCTGGACAACATAATCACCTTACACAGAGGACATTATCTATCATCCTCTTCTACTCTCTGACTCATAACAGGCAGTAAAGCCTACACAGTGGGAGAAAAACACGTGCTGGGAGGTTAAAGTCCGAGACAGCTCTTGGCTTTAACCTTTCAGCACACACACACAAGCACACAAACACAAGACGAAAGAAACACACATATAATATCCACATCATCACATCACACTTACAATATTCCTGCTATTACCCAGATGTGCATACAAATATTCATATGTGGTTTTGAGAATTCATTTTCATCTTATCCAGCCTGTCAGACATGTGGTCCTAAGTTTGAAAGCCCTCCAAAATGTGTACTAAGTCCATCTGACAGCTCCCAGAAAACAAAGGACTTTTCAGAATAAGAGGGAAGAGTTACTACTGATTGGCAGTTAGCCTGGGGGCACATTCATCATGCTATCTGCTGAGAGGGCCAAAGGCATATAATCCAGTTGGAAAATGTGTTTTTGCTGATTGTTTGAAAGTCACGTCCTGTTGGATAGCTATCTCATCAGCTTCACCACTTCGATCATACCCAAACCACACTGATCCCTATTTGAATATCTACAGGGAAGCAGATAATCATTCCAAGACAGATTATCTCCACTGCATATGTAATGTAGCCAATAGTTCCATGCCTCATGGTGTTCTCCACATCTCTCTCCACATCGATGTTTATGTCTTGTGCGCTCATTCTTGATTCTACTGTGTGATCTTTAGCCCCTTTCTCCCTGTTTATACATAGCTTCATCAGCTGTGTTGATTAGCCTTTCCGCAAACAGGGCTGTTAGAGAGTCTAGACTATTGCAGGCTAAAATGGCAAACACATCCGACAACCACATACTCTACAATGTAATTTCTGAATGTGTTGCCCAGAACATCTACACTGGATGACCTTTGTCTCGGTGGCTGTGGAATTCCACCACTGTGTGTTGTTACAGGAAAACTAAAACCACTCTGCACACGTTCACAAAGCTTCCCAAGAGATGTATTTATATATACATATACACATGCATGCAAATACACCTAAACACACCAACATGCATTTACATTTGCCTGAGATTTCATCCACTTCATAGCACGTTTAAGAAATTAATCAGCTCCATAAATCCACACAAGTGCAGACACACTAATACCCCAAATTATTCACACTAATGTGACCCTGGAGACACTGAGCTACATTACTCAGACACAGCGATGTTATCTGAAATCTATGAAGCGTTGATAGCACCAATCAATTTCTCATTTATGGACACAAGGCAAATAAAAATACTCCTTTCTGGATTTTGAGCAGAGGAGCTAATTAAAGGCCTTAAGAGACTGTCATTTATTACCTATGCAGAAGGCTAGCCAGCAGGCATAACGCAGTTACAGAGACAACTATGAGAAGTGAAATTGAGTCTTGGCCACACGTGTGCACACACGCACGCATACACACATGCATACTCACACATAATCATTTACACACAGAGAACTTAAGGAACAGTCCCCTCTTTATCCCTGTCTTTGGCATCAGCCACTTCCTCAGGATATGGACCACTTTTGTTTAACTTCAAACACCGCCTCTCCCTGGTTCCTGCCCTGTCCTGTTCCCTCTCTCTACCTCTTTTTCCTCCCTCTCTGTATCTCTTACTGTCCGTGTTATTTGGTCCTTGTCCTTTTTCCTCGAAACAAACCAGGAATATAAACACCACTGAAAGAGGAAGAATAAATAAAGGAAAGAGTGACAAGAGGAGGAAACCACACAGCTTTCTAATATGTAATTTGTAATCTGTAATTTCATTATATGTTACGTATAATGACAATAAAGCTATTCTATTCTATTCTATGCAGTAGACAGTCAGAGAAAGGCCGTAAGCTACTGTTCCTCCTGCCGACTTCCGCCTAGTCAAACCAGCACCAGTCATAACTTATATCCTTACCCTGATACTAACCACACACTCAACCCCAAAATTACCATCTGCCAAGCATGACAATCTTGCAAGCCCACCCACAACTCCAATGATGCTGCTACTTCAAAGCAGGACAAAGACCTACAACTACCACCTCTACCACATACCTACACTATAATCAACCAGCACTCAAAACTAAAGCCATCATTGTGTGTATGCACTTGTGCATGAGCATGTATGCCTGTGCACATTCACGTAGGGATATGCATGGTAGTGCAGAGGCAGGCATGTGTGTGATCAATTAACAAACAGAGGATTAAAATGCCTGATAAGCAGGTGTGTGTGTGTGTGTGTGTGTGTGTGTGAAAGAGAAAGAGATACAACATGCTATTTGTCGGAGTATCCTGCATATCATCCCCTGCCAAAATGTAGAGTCTTCTCACTGCAGCACCTGATAGCATCGGTGCCTCTGGTTACATTATCAAGTGCACTGAGGTGGGTGTGGCACAAGCTACATGATCTTATCTTTTTTGTTCATTCTGCCAAATTTGTTATGGAGTGGCAGCAGGTACTGTACCTGGAAACTGCAGCTGGAAAAAACTCAAACCCACAAATTAAGCTCATCACATCTTTGTGGTAAATCTGCAGAACACAAGAACAGAGATCCAGCTGTTTGCCACGACATGCCAGTGTGTGTCATGCCAGGTTGTAATTCAGATGATTTAAATTTGGTTTGATTCAATCACCATTCAAAAACCAGGACAAGCCACACACCTAGACAGTGCATCGGACTGGGTTACCAACCATCAGAACTGATGTTGTCATTGCATTTTTTGTTAGCCCTCCCCCAACTCCACCACGCCAGCAGTTTGGCAGCAGAATGGCTAAGAGGTAGATGAGTAAACTAATAATGGAAGTGTCAGATCAACTCCTGACAGGAAGGAGTGTTTCAGCTTTATTTTCTCTTTTCTTTGCTTCAAGCTAAACGTGCCATTTCTGCAAAGCAGGTGATTCACCCCATTCCTTGAAATTGTGGTTTATCCTTTGAGTTATTTTTTAAGTCTAAAGATAAATAAAACATAGCATCAATATTGACCACAGTTTAGGTTGGTAAATGTCACACCATAAAGCGTGTAAGGTATGACACACAAAAGTAAATGGAACACTGTGCAGCACCAGAAATTGCAATCTATTCATCATGTCTATCTTTATATTGATACAAGAAAACTCTAAATTGGTGCCAAATATAACTGGAGAAAGATAACAGAGCTGAAAGCGTGTGAGGAAGAAATAAATCATTCAATAAATCATTGATATATTACAAGGTGTTTTAGTTTTTCATTTTGTGATTTAAATTGTATTCCTGGCTCCAATGTTTTACCCAAATTTATGAGCTGAGAGCAGGTGGAGTAATTCTCACAGGATTTGATTTCCTGATATTCACTATGCAAATCTGTTCACAGTCAATACAACTGCCGTTACTGCCTATGATGTTTATTTTATATAAAGGGAATTTTTATTTTCTGGTGAATGCACATTATTTGCTATTTATTTGCAGACATTATCATTATTATTTATAGCTATGTATCTGTACTGTCTTGACTCTGGGCACATGTCAACAGGAAATGGACTGGACATTTGAGTTCTTTGTTAATAGTGAATTTAGCAACTTTATAAGTATGTAAATTAATTTAGCAAATCTGGGCTGTTTGATATTCCATCAAACATCATCAAACTCCACAAAAGAGCAATGATCACTTTGTTCTGTGGTGGGTAATTAAGAAACACAATCATATCCCCCAAACTCAATTATCCTTTCATTTTAGATTTCAGCAGCCTGTGAGGCCATCAGCCCAGCATGAGAGGCCCGCAGCATGGAGGGGCTGAACTGACGAGTGGAGACTTGGTGTTTAGGGCTCTTGTAAAACCAGGGGGACCTGTCTGCACTATATAAAAGACATCAGCAAGGCCTCAGTAACACTGGAACTGATCTTCTCAAAACTAACAAGCATGACCTGCAAGCCTCTAACATGGGATTTCACCACCTTCTAATGGCATTTTGGCATGATTTGCTTTACTGTGCAGACCTTGATCTGCTGTGTGTGTGTGTGTGTGTGCGTGCTTGCATGCGTGTATGTGTGTGTGTGTGTGTGTGTGTGTGTGGGGTAGTGCCGGTGAATGCAAGTCACCAACCAACAATGCTTTCCTCCAACAGATCTGGACTATTTCAAAACCAGCAATTCTGTCACATCAACGTCAGTAAATCAGTTTTCAAAGAAAAAATATTACAAATAAATTGTATGACTTTTCATTTTTCATTAGTTTTCCAGACCTGGAAAAAGCAATTTTAATCTTCCATGATTTTGCCTGGTTTTCCAGGATTGTGGGAGCCCTGGTGGTGCACTCAGGTCTGAGTGTATTTCTTATTCTGTCAGGCACTAGCTGATGTGTGTGTGTCTTGGCTCTGCCCCCAGTGAAATTGAGATGAAAAATGAGCACGGACAGCAGGCTACCTGTTATCACTTTAAATATTTTCTTTCCACATTCCCAGAGTTAACTTCAACAAATGACTGCAAATTAGATTAAATACAGCTAACGTCATTTAAATCAATCTTTCTTCCAAGATGATCGTCTTTATCTGTCCTGCCAGTCACTGAGCGGTCAGTTTGAAGTTCTTGGATTAAAACAAATATGACCCTGGAAATAATTAGACATAAAGATATCATATTATTAGTGTTGCATAATGTGTTCCATATTTGTTGAACAATTAAAGTTCAGTCATTGTTCCAGATAAATGTGCTCAACAGATGTAATAACATTTCTAAGTGCAACTCTTTTGCAATTCTCCTTGAAATGTGGTTTTAGTGGCCATGTTATAGCACACTATTGAAAAATGATGACTTGACATGGCTGGTTTGGTCTTTCGTATCATTATTGTAGTTATGTGTCCTCCTCAGCAATTTTCCCAGTGCACAATAACAGAAAATATAACAATGACATTAATAGTCAAGATACATAGATATGGTCCATGTTTACAATAAGAATTATTCTTGATGTTAGAACTGCAGTTACAGTATTCCATGCTGCTGTCTTCTTATAATCTGCAGTAAAATCATAGATTCATTTATATTTTGGCTGTACAGACATTACTATTGAATATTAAGTCTTGACCACGTGAGAATGAATAAAATGAAGCAGAGAAGAAATGGCTGCTTCATCTCATCCTGCTAATATCTCATCAGTGCACTTTAACATCTTGTTAATGTTCATATTACCTCATCACCAGACAGACGTAGCATGTACAGACATATGTTTACAGACGTAGTGTGAACAGAATATAGACGTAGCATTTACAGACATAGCATATACAGACGTATACAGAAGTAGCATTCACAGATGTAGCGTTCACAGACGTAGTGTTTACAGAACACAGCGTTCATAGACATAGCATTTACAGACGTATACAGATGTAGCATTTAGAGACATAGCGTTTACAGAGTAACAACNCCCCCCCACTACCACCACCACCACCACCACCACCATCCACACATCTCTGGTAAGGCTGGTCATATGATGGCACTAATCTGAAACAATGGTGCAGATGAACAGTCCCAGACAGGAAGCGTCCTATAGTGGAATTAACTGCTACCACAACAGAAATGCAGAAACTGGCAAAACAATTATAAGGACATAGAGAAGAGTTACACACCACCTCCAACTCCTGCACAACTTCTGCAGTCAGCATGTCAGGTTTAATGCCATCTGACATGAACAGTAGCACAGGGCCCCATTTATATGAAGAGTTAAAAGAACAGTGCATTAGATTAACAATGACAACATGCCAACCATGCTGAGCACAGGATCCAGCAGCGCTGTGAGTTTTATAAGACAGAGCCTCTGGCACTGTTTGTGATTCCTGCTAATAAAAAACTGTCAGGAGCCTTCCTGTTTTGTCTTCATACTGCCATAAGAGCCGACAATCACTGAGGCCTGAAAATTCTTCACTGTGTTTTCTTTGCCTAGGCAATAAAGGCCGAAACCTGACCTCTACACAGACCACATATATACCTCTCCAAGGGCTTTAATCAGGATGTTAAGTATAAGCCATAACTTGTGAATTTTGATCATATGGGTTCTGCTCTATAGGTATGGAAGACCAGCAGTGGTTCTGGGGCAAATATATATACTAACAGTTTCCAAAGCATTGAGGAATAAAATTAGGGAAGGATAGTGTACAGATTATTGTTGGATATGTGGCCTGGCCTCATCTGAAAGCACTATGACCTGTAGGAACCACAGAGCCTGCAGCAAAGCCAAAATTAACAAATGTTAACGGTCAAATATTTGCTAAATTGCTTTACTTGAATGGTTCATTTATTTTGAAGTTTTGGAAGTTTTAAATGAAAAACAAAATTAAAAAGACCTTCTCAGCCTTGTAAAAAAGGGCTCCTTCTTTGTGTATTGTTACATCAGGATAAGTGGTTGTTTTGATTAGAGATTGTAAAATTAAATTTTTTTATTTACTGAAACACTTGTCTTAAATGACCTGTTTGCAATTGTGCTTCTCCACATTAATATCCAGGTGTAAATGCACCAAAATACCCTGACTGACTTTTCAAAAACCATTTCTAAAGCTGGTCAGGGATCAAGTCCCAAAAAATCTCCTGTATTTTCAAAGCTCAGTGTTGACAGGTATACAATGAGTTCACACTGATTTTTGTTTTATTTAATGTGTGGCCCTTTGACCGTGAGAATGAAATTTTATTGNCCCCCATCCTCATCAAAGTTGCCCATCCCTGGTATATATAAATACCCGGTCCCCCGAGTTAATTCGTCCAGCTGCAACCTTTGCTATTGTTTTCCTCTGTGTTGTTCTGCAGTAGAGTATGGAATATTTATTAGAGGTTCCAGTACTCCCAAAAATATCCCAGTATTCTGAAATGAAAATCACAGAGGTCCCAGTGCTGTGTACCAGTGAGTATCGGCCCACTTCAAGCACTGGTAGTGTCATAAGAATGTAAGAATGTATGCAAGGTCATATCAAACACCACCACTTAATTACACTGACTGATCAATTGAGTGGGCTTAATTATCAAATTTAGTGATCACTAACATGTGAGGCAAATACAATTTAAAACATTTCATACAGTTTAAGACTGAAACAAGTCTTAATTTTTGCATGATGGCATGTTTTATGAATGACATAAATAAGGAGATACCATAGTAATGCCTCTTTCAAGTTAAACACTAAACGATGCTGGTAACAGGCATTTATGAATGAGGGAACATCATTGCATGACAATATTTGCCCTTATTGACATGTAAGTCTGGCGCTGTGTTTGATGAATCTCGCCCGTTGTTTTTAATTAGAATACAATAACTGCTTCGGCACAGGATGCAGGGAATATGTGATAGATTTGTGTTTAATTTAAGAAGAAAATTAAATTGGATCTCAATGTGGCCTTAATATGGACAGCAGATGTACATATTAATTCCAGGTCTAAATGTAATCTGGTTAATCGTGTCCACGTATGATCCAGATGTGAGGTGCAAGTAGACCTTGAAGTCACAATGTAACAGTGTCTAGAAGGCATTTTGCTTCAGAAATGTCATGTATTTCCTGTTGTATTTGGATGTTTGTGTTAAAAGTGTGGAAGTTCTCCATACTCTTAAATTTCCTGTTAAAAAAAAAAAAACAATTCATGATCTAAGTGCAAACAAAAGTGTAGCTGCTGCATCGTCGAAATTAAAAACATAGGATTGAAACGCAGAAGAAACACAAAGACAAACAGGTCTGTTTTCAGTTATGATCAGTTGTGAAAAATGTTTCATTTTAAATCTCTAAGTCTAATTGTTAAATTATATGTAAATATACACAGACACCTTACAGACAACAAAAAGATGACTCGGATGCTGGCCAGTGCTGGACATCTGAAACTGGTAAATAAAAAAAGATTTTTAGAAAAAAGGTTACAATGGGCAAAAGAACAGAGATCAGTGGCTAACTTTTCTTTTTATTTGCGAGTTTCAACTGTGGCTTTAAAAAAAAAAAAAAAAATCTGCCTTTAAGGCTGGCATCCTGGAGTCATCTTTTCACTGTTGCAGATGACACTGGTATTTGGCCTGTACTAATTAAGGAAACATCAAGCTGAGGACCTGTAACACATCTGCTTCTCAAACTACAGATTGATGTACTGATCCTCTTCGGCAGTTCTGCATCTAGGCCTTGGACTTCTTTTCCTGTCCTGATTAGATCCAGTTTGCCCTTTTTTCTCAAGACAGTTCCAGACACCTTGATAGAAAATCTTCATTTTCTTGGCAATCTGACGCATACAATAATCTTCATTTCACAAGACAACAATAAACTCACATGTTTCTTGAGAAAGCTGTTTTGTTTTGGCTATTGTAGAAACCAAAATTGAACTTTAGAAATAACAGTATCTTGCAAACCATGTAAAGACAATTTACCTACTTATTTGAACAGAATAATAATTTTCAGCTGCACTAACACAATAAAAAACAATTAGCATTTAAAGATGATTAAGGATGAGATAAAATAGCTTATCATTAGGACACTATGGCTGCTGAAAATGGACCTTTGCCGTTTTATTTAAATAATTAAATATAACTCAGTCATTTCAAGCAGTAATAGACAGTAGCAACATTATTAATGTGTTGGTTATTATTAAATCAATTCAGTGCCACATTGGTGAATAAAAGTATCAATTTCTATCAAAACATGAAAATTTCTTTGTGATTCCAAACTTTTTAATACTACTGTTCGTGATTTATTCACTCAAAAAATGCTGATTGAGCCTTTAAGAAATCTTTTTCCCACACTGCATAACAATGTGATGTGTTTAATAAACTTTTATATGTTAAGCACCATTCTTCACAGTCACACAAAGCCATTTTTAATTTCCTTGTGACTTTAAAGCTCTATAAAATGTGGTTAAGCTTAGTATGATAACAAGTTGACAGTCATAAATTGGCCAAGGCTTTATGCAGAAGTGGTCATCTAGCTTCTCACAAAAACCTTAACTATCAGTCCTTCTGGAAAAACCTTCCAAGGCTCAACCATGACCGTTAACAATAACAATGAATGTCTAGAAAGAGCTGCAGAAACAAACACACACACACACACACACACACAGGGTAAAAAAAGTACCAATATACCCTACTTCAATGTTAAAAAGAAGAGAGTAAAACTGGCTAAACTTCTTTAAAACAACTACAAAATACATAAAACAAAAACTTCCAGTGCAAAGTGAAAACAAGAGGACAGAATCCAGACTAAAAAGGTAATAACAGTAACATGTCAGTGGTGGTTTAACGACAGACCATCTCTCGTTTCTTCACTAACACACTTATTGTTTTCAAAACTGCAAATCCCACTGTGCCAAGGTCACAGGTGAGAGCTGCAGATCTGATTTAGATGTGCTGACATTCGCTGACTTTCCCTGACCCCGTTCTTTGGTTCCCTCACTCACCAACTCTCTCTTTTCCTTACCCATTTTCCTCATCCATTCAATTACCATCTCTCATCAGACCCATCAGTCTTTCCCCTTAATAATGTTTGCTGTGCAGAAAGTTAATTGCTAATGAATAGTAGCCTGTATAAAACACATGTTGAAGGCTGAGTAACAAAGATAAGGAGAGCTTGTTAAAATTACATACATGACCAACTACAACAAAGACAACAAAGATTCATGTATACATAATGACCAAATCAGAAAACTTTTTTACATACCAGTCAGTAACATGTTTGATATTAAGACTGAAACAAATGACCCTATAATGCCAAAGGGTTGCTTGCTAGTAGTGCAGATCACACTGTAAATCAACACCACAGTCTGCAGCTATGTGGATCTACTTCATCGCTTACAGTTCCTTGCACTTGTCTAAATGTTGCCGACAGCTCACATAAAGCAACTGTTTGCTACCTGCTGCCTGAAAATCGTAAATATAATAAACGATTAGACAACAGAGAGATGACCATCTAGCAAGTCAAAGAGAATCAGACTAACATTTTCCAGGTGGTAAGAAAGAGGATGCCAACAAGATGTCCATGATGCTGTTTCTCCTAGACCTCTAAGTAGGCAATTGTTGGCTAAATGTGTCATAAAATCTGATAAAGTAAATAAAAAGAAATCAAAAGTGAATCAAGTTCTGTTCTTGTGAGGTTGTTTTCTAAACCTTGGTGGTATTGGTGAAAATTATAAGAATTATTTTCTAGCAGTATTAGAGTAGTACCATTCTAGACTAACACATTGCAGCAAACTAATCCCTTCTCATTTCTGCTATATTTCCACCCTCCTTTGTATAAAATGATACCACCATTCTGGCAATTCAAATTATAGGAATAGATGATTACATCACCAGCAGCTGGTGTAAAGACTCTGGCACTAAATCATGGCAGAGACATGGGACATAAACCCATTGTAGATTTTTTTTTTCACATGACAATTAAACCTCAACCATGTCTCCATTCATCAATAATTTGTCCAAGTGAGTAATTCAAATCATCAAATCAGTTTCCATGTCTCAAAAGTTGTGTATTGGCAATAACTTGCGCAGACATGATCAAATCATTAATTTTAACATCATCGCAAATGATGTTCCCAAATTTGTCTTTTTTTTTCTTTAATTTTTTAAACACATGAATACTGTTGGCTGGTACATTATTTGGCAATTTCTTTAATTTGCTTCTGAAGCAGTCAAACTCTGTGCTCCAAAGTGGTTACAACATCAGTCCCATAAGAAAAATGAAACGTTAAACTGAGTAAGTTCCATTCGTTAAGCTGCCATTAAGGGAATGCTAACATACTTTGCAGACAAACTGCCACTGCTCGGCACTCCTTTCTGTGTCCATCCACAAAGTTACGGTATGTTTGACAAATCAATCCATGTTGTGAATATAAGTAACATGTGACTGACTAACATGAACCACTGACAGACCAAACATTGTTATACAGTTGGAATGGATGGAATATTAATACAAACAAATGGAGGTAGGATGTTGGGAAGATTAGCTTTGCATCAGTTTTTTTCCACATTCTACAGTATATGTCACATTCTATGACATGACTGAGTAGTTTATTTAAGTACCAAGACTAACCAATTGATTTACATATGGGATGCATTCTGAAGCTTTTATTTGATCCTTCCTCACTCCTCACATGACCTGGAAATCTATCTGGGCTGCGATCTATAAGGACGTTCCAATGCTGTTACTTCTACTCTGAGGATTGAGGATGCTTCCTTCGAGGATATATGAGCGATTTTACGCCAATGTCTTTTGTCAGACAGACAAATCCTTTCACTGGAAACCTGTTTCTGACTGGACAGATCTACTGCAGCTGATCTGATACAGCAGCTGCACTAACACTATGATTGCAATACAGAGTTTGATCAAACTTGTGAACAGAGAAACAACAGCAACATCTCAGGTGCAAAATTACTCTGAATATCTATTTTGTCTGATTCATCATCTGGTTAAAATGACTGGATGTGTGTTCAGTTTATGTCTGAATAATAAAGGAACCATAAAACAAGAAAAAAAAAAACTCTTTTCCAGCAAAAACAGTGACGTGTTCAATAAAACATCCTGATTGGAAAGGTTCACTAATGAATGACTGCAATTGATGATGAACACCATAGTTTAACTCTCTGAGCAGAGAGTTTAGAAATTTAATAATGGTTTGACTGATCTGTAGAATGTGTGCATATGTGAACTTTTGTCAAACTGTTCGCGTTAAGGGTTGTAGTAATAATCAAAGAACAATATTTCACATTTTTCTGTCACATGGGAAATAAAAACGACACTACAGAGCAGTTCTACACACGCTAACAGCTGATCCATGTGACTGCCGTCTCTTCAGATGACGCTTGAGGAGTAAAGATGCTTCATTTTGTCAAACCATCATTCCTCGGTTTCTCTGTCCTCACATCTTGTCCTTGCATCTTATCCTTGCATTTTATGTGTGTGTGTGTGTGTGTGTGTGGG
>VXCM01002165.1:20345-35000 GCA_014773175.1 Lucifuga dentata | reverse complement strand
GGGGGGGGGGGGGGGGGAGTAAGTGAAATGAAAAAATGATTAAGAACATCAGAACGCATCAATGTATGCCAATTATTGTTGATGGTCATTCTTTTCCCAGATGTAGTACTTTCTCTACATGTACAGTACAAATACAGTTTAATCACACAATATGTTACTTCCCCTTATCTTTTGCATCTATCTACGCTTTTGTTTCTTGACATTTCTCACGTTTCTCTCTGCTGGATATGTTTTATATCACACATTCCACTGCAGCTTCCCTAATGTGAATTATTCTACCTGACAGTTCTACTGAATATTACACACATCCATAACCTCGCCACATCGCTGCATCTCCACGAACAAGACCCCCTGCATGTCATGCACCAGTGCATACTTAAGAGAACAGGAATTTCAGCGTTGCTAGCCTCTTCTCTAAGCACAATGTGTGTGGGTGTGTTCTTTTCACTTCTAGTTACTTCATTTCCAGGATCACATCACAACATGTCAAACACTCTGGCAGAGGAAATGAATTTCTGTGGACATTAATCACTAAGAACATCCTGGGCATGCCACGGAAACATTTTCCAGCGACTAAACAGTTTGTCCCAATGTAGACAAATGCGGGCAGATTGTTTGGTGGGTGTGTGGTGGTGGCAAAATATAAAGGGGATGGTTTGAAGGTGATGGTGGTGATGTTGGAGTCTGACTGAATCTAAGCTCACCATGCATTACAGAAAGTCCATGACATACTAACATATCATATTTAATCATGTAAGAATATGGTTGTCACCTTTTGGCATTCTTCTCAGGCTTTTAGACAGCACAGATAAACACATTTAAATGATGTTTTACAGGCTTCAATAATTCCTAAGTCATGGTGACGTTCTGGTTTCAATTGATTCTAAAACAGTATAGAAATCTGTGGGGTGTGCATAGCGTAGTGTGTTTAAACAAACACTTCTCATGCTGACATCTCAATTCATGGCCTTATTGCTCAAATATATGTCTATAAACAGATGTAACTCAGTCTTCTTAGCAAAACACACTGGCTAAAAGCATTTATATATGATTTATTATATATATCTCTAAGCAGGGCTTAATATAAACTGGGTTGCAGTCAAGTATGACTCAGTAGGGCACTGTTGAAAGCTCTATTGGTGGTGTGATTTGTGCCAGAGTTCAGTGATAATCCCTGAGCATTTGCTTTTATTTGCTGATCAGGGTGGTAGAGTACATTTATATTAGTCTATACACACTGTTGTGTTTGTGTTTGACGAAGACTAAAATGAGCAATTTGTCCTCTCACAAGCGCAGATTCTTACAAGTCAAGGGATGCCTGGAAAGATGTTATTATTTCCTAAAAGTACAAACATATTTGCAATTACCCACCAGTAAGTTAATGCTTAAATCAGCTGCTAAGAATGGCAGCAGCTCCTCATCTATTGTACTGATTGGTATCTAAGGCTTCAAAGACTGAAGACATTCATTCTATCACCTCATAAAGCTGATGTCACCAAGAGGATTAGACATTTCTGACAACAATCATTACAGCTCAGTGAATCAACTGACTTACGCCTACAACACTGTCATACTGTCAGTCTATCAGTCAAGCCTAGAAAAAAAAAAAAAAAAAGGAAAGCAGGCATAGACTCTTTGGGTTTTTCTAATTTTAACATTTCTACTATCAAACAGAGCCACGAGACACACTGAGGATCTCATTCTACATGAATGGGCTCCTGTTAATCAGTTCCAGAATACATAATACATAAAACCTGAGAAGCCTATGATAGATCCAAACAGAGCTAAAAATGCACTGAAGAGAAATAAATTGCAACCTGATAAGTCAAACAGAGCAACAAGCAGAAACAGAAGAAACCACTGCATTACTGCCAGGCCAGCTATGTTCTATGGTGAAAGCCACATAAAATAAAGGTTTAATGAGATGTTACACAGTGATCAGCCATGTGGAGAAGCACAACAGATCACAGTGTCATACAGACATGGAAAACTTACTAAAAACCTGATATTAGGTTTTTATTAATTTCCATTATTTAAATGTATTAATAATTTGCTGAAGCATTAACAAATGTGAAGAGTGATGTGTTTATGAATCAGTAATGGGCTGAGCAAATGCTCTGCAGTAAAACTGAACAAGTAAAATCCATGTTTAAGAACAGAAAAACATTAATAATGGTAAGGAATTACCCATTACGACGGAGCTCAACTGGCTGTGTGTGTGTGTATAAGTCTTTTGAATAAAGTAGTTACTTACAGAGTATAAACCATATTGTATTTTTGTATATTTGCCTACATACTAACTATAGGTATTGTATCTACATACAGCAGTTGGCAAATAAAACACTGATTAAAACAGCTTAAAAAACATTAAATGTGCCTTATTATAGCATGTAAAACTTTTTATGTCCAGTCAAAGCATCAAAGGCAGATTTGATACTGCATGGCTATGCTCACCAAACGCTTTTAGTGATTCTCAGCATTTGAAGTAGAGGAGTTTCCACTGTCAGTATCCAAAACAATCAATTTGAACACAGCTGCCTGTACTTTGAAAAATCTCTTGAGATGCACTTCTTGTCTTGAGAGATTGTACGTTGAATAAACAAAAATCATAGAGCGAAATTATTTGGGATATTTAGGCCTTTGAGCATTACACACAGTAAGACCTGTAGGGATGGTGTCAATCAAAATGTATTGTTTAATACACGTGTTATATATTTACAAGCAGTGTGAAAATGACTAAACGGGCAATGAAAGCTTTAATGTGAGAGCTGCAGAGGAAGAAGCAGAGGAGAGAGGGTGGTATGGAATCAAGGTGAACATGTTGAGAGTTGTCTGGCTCCTGTCACTTTCACACCCTGTTACAGATCTGTCTTCTCTCAGATAATACACTACACAAGAGCCCTTTCTACCCTGCAAATGAGCCTTCTGCCTGTAAGATCTACTTACACACAGTGCTGAGCTGATGGGCTGTGATAGGAAAATTGCAGCTCTATTACCTCACCGTTGGATAAGGTTGAGGATAGGAACAAAATAAAATGCAAATTACCACAGAGTATTAACTGTGCTGAAACAGCCTGCAGACAGAAAGGATGCATGCAGCAGCAACCAGACAAATACCAGCAATGTCATCAATTCCCCTACGAGAGTGCCAAGGTCTGCAAACCACCAGAACACAATAAGCTGGACCACAGAGCGGCCTTGCGGCCACTTGGACAGTAATATGTCCAGAATTTCACCACAGGTTAAACAAGAGTGTGACCATCTTCTAACCAGCAAATCCCAAAGTGCAGAGCCAGAGACCCAAAGACACACTCGCATTGGCTTGGAAAATGTTATCTGGGCCTAAACTGTTTTGAGTTTCTGGTACTCTTCAGAAAAATACAAAATTTGATTAGGTATTAAAAATATCGCATTTCCTGTTTTTGTCTGCAGACTGTAATGCAGTTTCTAACACCCTAAGGTCTTCCTTTTGTCAGCATTTAGGTCATCCTTCTTATATTATAAAATGACATCTGGGCATGTGTTGGGTTAGGAATAGTTTAGGTTTATAGAAATTATGGAGGGGAGGAAGAGCTGAGATGGCTGGAGTTAAATCAAAGTGTGTCTGTAAGGGATTATCCTACGAAAGAAGCAGATAACTAAATTTCCCCGATACCATGCTTGACTACGCATTCTTTTAAAGTTTCCATCACAATCTAATGCTGAAGGCAGGAAGACTGATGCAGCAGTTGAACAGTCCACAGAGACTATAGCAGAAAGGCGTAGTGCCAAGAGGACGTCCAGCTGGTAGTGGCAGGGGTGTGGGCTGAGGCTGGGTAAGGACAGACCAGAGGCTTGGAACCACTCCAGGATATAGTATGAGGTTCTGGATGAGGTCCAGGCCAGCTGGAGAGCAACAGAGTCAAGTCCCACAGTAACCTGGATCTGTGCAGGCTGGCTGCACCGCTGACAGATTTATCAAGCTAGGCCTGGCTTGGCAGAATCGCCTCTTAAGCTGCAGTGTATCTACAAATATATCTTACTGTCCCCACTCACTGTGCCCACTCTGCCTTTCACTTTTGCTCTTGCATCAACTAATCCACTTTCCCACTTTTCTTATTTTGCTCTATTTCTGACTTTCATATTACATATATCTACATCATTTCAGCTGCAGAAAATTCTACTTCCCAGACTGCTGTATAATTGAAAAATATTATGCACTAAAGCGCAAGCCCTTCATTTCCATGACTGTATGAGCCCATGGCACATCTCATATTCAACTAATGCCTCATGCAGCTGCAAGCTTTCCAATAACATCAATGCTTAGGTTTTAAGCCAGCGATATTAAAGCAAACTTAATAATACTTGTCCTTACTGTAGGCACATAATAACTGCAGCAACATAATGGAATAAGACTGTATGAGGACAGAGATTGCCAGAAGGAGGCGAGGAGTCAAGGAGCATGCTGTGTTGCTGGGGTGGGGTGAGCGCTGAGGAGCACACCTGCTGGCTGATTAAGCCTTGGACAATGAGACCTCTGTTGCTACCTGTCCACCTGTCTACAAAGTGGAGCCCCTCCACTCTATCTATGCAACCCTGAATTCCTCTCTGCTCCTCCTTCACTCCTGTCCAATGCAGGGTCTGCTGGATATTAATATAACCTAAACACACTGTCATACATGCACACGTTACTGGAGAAATTACATGTCCAAATTTAACGTCTTTGTCATCATTCAAACAGCAAAGCCCTGCAGGCATAGCTGCTTTAATCACTCAGACGCAGTACATTAACTCTCCTGCCCAACATTCAAACTCCTCCTCAAGCAATCTGGACACCCTTTCTGTTCTGTATGAGACCTGTTTAAGATCCTGTGCTGCTAGAAAAATTTTGTGCATATCAGCTGTAGTAATTATTACTATTCCATATTTGTGTTTTTTCTTTAAAGTCCTATTATATATCTCAATCTTGAATCCTCTCCTTTCCAAAGTCATGGCCTTTGCTTTGTCAACTCCTTCACAGCACTGCAGCATGCACCCTTTTCAATGTATTTTAAGCAAAGTGTGCGTGCGTGTATGTGTGTGTGGTTTATGTGTGTCGCACTGAAATGTGTAATAAAGTGAAATATGAGACTAAACACAGCTCATGGTTATATTTTCAAAACTTTGGGACACAAAACTTTCTGAACAGATGCAAAGTATCCTAATACACTGATTAATTTTTCCTTTGGGTTTTAAGGATACTTAAAAAATTAATCAGTGAGATTAAATAAAGTGCATGAAGAAATTAGCATACTGCTGGGAATCACCACATGAGGGATTCGCTGACTGCCCCATCTTTCAGCCAAAACTAACAAAGACCTCCTTTTCTACTGCTTTGCTAACCCATTCTTTATCTCCAGTCTATTTCTAACCCACCCTTGAGCCTTTTCCCCCGCATATCCCCTCCATGAACTACTGCCTGTATTATATGAAGAATGTATGTAGTATCGCAGGCTGGAGTGATGAATGATGTGTATGTGATAAAGAGGGATCATAGAGCCTAATACCAAGGATTTTACACCATAACTGGTGGTATTACTGTTTTCTTGCGATGCAGTGGATGATGTATTTTTGTGTGTCTTTGCACGTGTGTGTGTGTGTGTGAATGAGTGAGAGAGAGAGAGAGAAAGAAGGAAAGAGAGAGAGAGAGAGAGAGAGAGAGAGAGAGAGAGAGAGAGAGAGTATGTGTGTGCATATTTTACATATAGTCATGGGAATTTTTAGAATTTGTGTGTGCCTGCTACCGCCGCACCTGCTGCATGTTTTTTTTTTTTCCGGATGTTTTTCTGCTTTAGTAAGTAATTACAATGAAATAAGAACCAAATAAAGCTAAGCTCAGTCTTAACACTCTCTCATACACACAAACACAATGAATCTCACTTTGCTCTCTTTCTTTCTCTCTTACTCTCTTATTCCCTTATGTTCTCTCTCTCTCTCTCTCTCTCTCTCTCTCTCTCTCTCTCTCTGCTCTCCACTGCAGTCAGTTACATAACTGTTTTAAATGGCAATAATATGAAAAAAAATCCTCATCCTGAGTGTACTTGTAGTGATCTTAGTTTCGCTGGAAGGCAAACCAGTGTCATCCTGGGAGGAGCCCACATCATTAACATCATTATTCTCTGCATCTCATGTATTGTGGTTATTAGCAGGACCAATTAACACTTATAAATCCAATCCTTGGTGTGTGGGTGTGTGTGTGTGTGTGTGTGTGTGTGTGTGTGTGTGTGNTGTGTGTGTGTGTGTGAGAGAGAGAGAGAGAGAGAGAGAGAGAGAGAGAGAGAGTTTGCTTACAGCTATAATACGCTACACTGAGTGAAAACTTGGAATAGAGGTCTTCATATGTCATTTGGATCAAAGACCTGACCTGGAACCTGAATCTGGTCAGGTTTAAATCATATTTAGTCGGGTCCAGGTAGGGTCTCGTGCTGTGTTGCTGTGGTCTCAGGTCACATAATCAGTGCGATAATCACTGCAAGAAAATATGACTTTATATGGATTCTTCAGACATGTATTGCTACTATTTTTTAATCATTGCTGCTCTTTATTAGTGGCGCATTATGCTGCAGCCACTGTTGTTTTCTCTTCCCATTTGTGTATGTTTTTAGATTGCATCTGATTATTCTCAGGTCTATTTCATGTCCTTGGGTTCCTTTTCAGTGGGTCTCTTTTTTTTTTTAAAGTAATTTCTGCATGTCTGTTTCAAGTAGGTTTTCCATGGGTCTGTTTTGCATAAAGTCCAAAATGTTGGACCCGTCTCTAATGTAGAGAATTTCTAATTTAAGGCAAGACAACATTCAAAACAAAAACTGCAGAAACATGGTAGCAATGAGGTCCTGCAATGAACGTTGCTGTTCCCTAATCCCCGTTTTTCCCTTTCAAGCTTCAAAGAAGCGCAGACATACTGAAACAATGATAATACATGTCAAACTATGCATGGTTAAGAGAGCGAGGTAGTTTCCAGTGGACTTTATAAAAGCACAGACATTTTGACCTAGCAAATTTGTCAAGAGTGATTCGCCACATTTTTCCAAAGCAGCCTAATGAAAACCTTTGGAAAGAGTGGAGAAAGTGTCTCAGGCTGTATTGTTAAATGCCCACTTTTAAAGCCCTCCCAGCTGTGCTCTGTCCCAGTGCCAACCATATCCATTAGAAAAAAACCTCAAGGGTTCCCACTTGTATTGTTTTATGTGAATCTAATATCCAATGTTCAGATTATACAACCCTGCATTCCATCTTAACCACAAACACAGTATCAAAAAGTCTGTGTGGCTGGAAACTTTGTCATGGCCTGGAATCAAAGATGACAGATAAAAATGGCGGTTTACCCATATCAGTGATAATCCACTTTCCCACCATTGTTTTGCTCTCTACCACCTCAGCAGAGCCAGGCTTTAAGTACGCAGAGGTAATGTGGTTTAGTGTCATTGAGGTTCGAGATGGAAGGGTGGGGGTAGTCATCAACTCCAACAGCAATAAAATGCAGAGTACTAATTTGTGACACTGAGTTAATAAAAAAGTTGTGAGTCAATAAAGAGTTTGCTGATGCAAGGTCCCGCTAAATCATATAAAATTTGAGTGCATGCCACAGTTTGAAATAAACAAAAACTGGGGGGGGGCATACCTGACATTTTACCTGCTAGTCCTCAAGTGCCTGCACAGCCAACAAACCAACCATCAAAAACATTTGCTGCATCAATTTGCAGATGAGACGAGGAGCCCAGCGAGGATTAGGAGCATGATAGAGTCTGAGTGCTTTCTGTGTTGTGAGATATGTCCTGTATGATTGCAACATTTACTGAAGAGGAAAGTTCATTTTGCTGTTTGATAGCAACTGGGACTCTATAAGCACGCAATGGCTTCCCTGTGGAACAAAAAAAAAGACCATCAGATAGAGCAATACAATCCTTAATGAACCTGGGATGAGGAGAAATAAAGGCTTTGACTGGGTCTTTGTTTGACTTGTTCCATTCGTGTCTCCGTGAGATAAACAGCAGCCTCACTGACATTTACAAATGTCTGTAGGCTATATTTAGAAAACAGAGGAGCTGAGAGAAGTGTGGATGTGGGAGAGCCTGCCATTTTGCTGTACCCTCCATACGCTTCACATCTGCACAGATCTGTCCAGCAGAGAGCAGACTCACAGCCAGCCGGCCTGACAGGACAAATATCCACTGGCGGCAGCACAAACCATCGCCCAGTGGTTTCACTGTTGGCCAATTACTTCAAGATGTGTGTGTGTGTGTGTGTGTGTGTGTGTGTCTGTGTGCTTATGTACAGGTGTTTGGAAGTGAAGCTGCAAACTTTAGTGTATTCAATGATATAGATTTTTCTTGTAATTGGCACCATCACTGTTCTTTTATAATGCAGAATAGGTGGAGTGCATGTAGATGTGTTTTGTGTGTGTGTGTGTGTGTGTGTGTGTGTGTGTGTGTGTGTGTGTGTGTGTGTGAAAACACTTTCATGGCTTTTCTCTTTCACTGCTACCTCTCCCCCAAAGAAACTGACGAACACTATAGATAAACACTTGAGGGATAGTGAGGTGCACACACACACACACACACGCACACACACAAATGCACAAACATTAAGGTAAATGTAACCTTTTAAACTTTAAATAAAGATGTAGGAAGAAGGAAAAAAGAAAGATTGTTTTAAGAACGTCAACCAGAAACAGATCATAAAAGATCCATAGTATAACCCCCAAATCTCCCTTACATGCCTCCCCTTGTCTCTCTCTCTCTCTCTCTCTCTCTCTCCTTCTCTCTCTCTCCAGAGATATTAAGGAATGTATCATTATGTGTGCTTTGGCAGCAGATCAGCGCTGGTTGGCTGAATGAAGTGAGCATGGCTGCAGATGGCTATCAGCCTTATCTGCTGCTAATAAATCTCACAAAGGACCTGAAAGGATGTTATGCAAAGACTAAACTCTGTGCCCTTTGACCCCCCCTTCAAAAAAACAAACAAACAAACAAAAAAAAAACTGTCATTATTAAATTACCCAGTTTTGCTTCCATCTGTTGTAAAGACAGGGATTCCTCAATAACATCAAAGCTGACTTGGCCTGGGTTGAAGATTTTTATTTATTTATTTNAGACAGGGATTCCTCAATAACATCAAAGCTGACTTGGCCTGGGTTGAAGATTTTTATTTATTTATTTATTTATTTTTTGATTATGAGTTTATCACAGTTTACAGAACAGTGGCTGCAGTCAGATCACTATAAACCACATATTGTACGCTGTATAGTCTGTGGTGTGTCTTACAACAGCTACATTACGGCTGATGCTGCATTGTGAAGAGCCACATCTCAATCTAAATCATACAGACTGACATGCTGGTAAATAAACTCTGCTCTAATCATGGATTCTGCATACCATAATAAAGCACAAAGACAGGAATACAGAGTTGATAGATTATATACAATTATATTAACATTAGGTTTGTGTCTATGCAGTGTTTGGGAATGTTTAATATAACAGGGGTTGCTCAACACACATGTTTATAAGACTGCCATTGCCAAAATCTTCTCTGCCTGAATATAAATAATCTTCTGTACTATACTATGATCCCACACAGCCATGTTAAATCCCACAGATGCATACAGCAGAACTGACATGTAATGTTGCTTCAAAATAAGCACATATTTATTCATCCCTATAATTAACTGTCTATACAATGTGACAATGTGTAGCTGCAGCAATCAGGAAAAATATGTAACTGTGAAAAGTTGGCTGTTTGCATCAAAATGCCTCATTCTCTCTGTTAAAAGAGAAAACATGAGATGGGTAGCTGCAAATTCCATGTAAAGAGAACATCTGCATCCCAGATAAGCTGATGATCAAAGAGTCAGCTGGCCATCACCTCCTGACCGTACAGTACACTGTGATTTTGGCCTGGAGGTGTTTACACACACCCACGCATGCCATCATCCACAGCGCAGGTCCTCACACAGAAAGAGACGGACAGGGTGGGCTGGTTACCCACCTCTGTCCCTTAGTTTAATCACAAGGAGGAGAAACCAAAGGAAGAAGACTCACTTTCACCACATCCGCTGAATGTGCTCACACGTACTGGTGCAGTCACAGCAGAGCAATGCCACTACAATCCAAGCACAACATCTGTTCCAGTCAGAAAGCAGGCTGCTGCCAGAAACATGTTCAAAAACGACATAGCATAAAAGCAATGAAGTAAAAGAGAAATAAAAGAAAGAGAGACGGATGAAAAGGAAAACAAGAAAGTCTGTATTTCCATTTGATATTCGTGTTTTTTGTGGCACACCACGTCATTTTCCAAGTGGTTAAGCTCCCACACAGTCCAGAGCCTGGAGAGTCCTGGATTGTTTCTCCTTGGTGATAAAATCACACTGACATTGAAAGGTGCTAATTGCCAGAAATTTAATGAAATTAATGAAAAGAGAAAAGTTAAACAACATCAGAATTCACTGGCATGAACATGAATATTTACACAGGAGAGAGAGAGAGAGAGAGAGAGAGAGAGAGAGAGAGAGAGAGAGAGAGTTATGCGCGCACACACGTGTGTTGTATGTACAGTGGGAAGGAAATATTTTTTGTTAGAAATTTCATTGTGAGGATTTTTCTCACAAAATCTCAGAAAACAGATAATGAGATGTATTGATTTCTTTTGTAGGTAAATTTTAAATTAAAATATACAGTAATTTCAGTCACTTGAATAGTGAGCTTCAACATTTCCATATATTACTGTGTTTTATTTGGATTCTCATTTTGTATCAAACTCTCATAACACTGCTTAGTCTACATGTCCGTAACTAACAAGATAAACAAATAAATGATATTATGTTAAGCATAAGTATAAATTATGAATCAAATAATGAATTAAAACAAATTAAGTTGCAGTGATAAGACAGAGTTTTAGAAGCTGAGGGATATTGGTAAGATGTAAGATTTAAATGTAGTCAAATGTCACAAAGTAGTTTTAACAAAATGACACCAAAGTATTTAAAGGACCATACCAGTGTTTTTCCATACGTGAGCCCAATAAATACAACCTGCATACAGGTTACATTACTGCCATCCATTTTCTACAACCATATTTTACTTTTTCTGCTATTTTGCCAAAACTCAAAATATTTCAAAATCAAATGCTGAAATATTATGTGTAGGTAATACACCCACCTTAAAAATTCTATGTTTTGCCTGCTACCTACAATTGTAGAAGGCAGGGTTATTTTAATTTCTTGGTAAAAGCAGTCTTCTCTTGGGACTATGTTTCCTGACAGAGACATACATTTTCTTTGTTTGATCAGTTCATTAAGTATCTTTGACAAAAAATAACAACATGTTTGTTGGGATGGATTACCTATCTCAAGAACATTGATTTTTATAGCATACTGTCATGAACTAAACCATGGCAGTCTGGAAGGAAGGAAAAACAATTCCAATTCTAAAATTTATTGCACCACTAGTATATTTTGAAAATGGCTGGCAGTAACGTAACGCATATGCGGGTTGTATTTATCAGGCTCAAACATGCAAAACTACTGGTATGGCCCTTTAAAATGCATGATAATGCAGCTCATCTGCATCAAAATGAAGCAAAATAAAACTTCATCTCTAGCTCACCAGCCTCCAGCACCTCTTGCTTGGAAACTGCTTCCACTATTTAATAGCTTTTGTTTGAGCTTGCAGAACTTTATAGCTTGCTGCTTCCCTTCTGCAAACAAATTATTTTACCACAGGCAAAAACACAGAAAAAAGAAAAGGATAGGATGCATCCAAAACATCACCCAAAGACAGAGACAGACTAAGCTACAGGTTACAACCCAAGACAATTCTCCCATACTTGGCAGGCGATGTTAAAGGCAATTATAATATACGTATTAAACAAACAGTTTCTTAAGGCAAACATGTAAAAGGGGTTGTTAAAATCAGGTAAATGTACCTGTGGTTTTCCCATCTCCTCCCCCAGGAATCTAATGCTTAACATATGGATATAATAAATTCCAAGGACAAGGGAAAAGACACATGAACTCTCTTCACTAATTTATCCGATGTCAATTAAATAATTTGGCTCAAGTATTTATTGCGGTGCTCTGCCTTTGTCTAAAGATAATGTAACCAACCAGGATTAAAAAGACAGTTTTCTTTGTCTTAAGCTAGTCATTAATTACTTACAACTTATCTGACAAGATCTATTTAATTACTAATTGAGAAAAGACTAGAACAGCTTGATAAAGATTTTTAAAGGTTCTAGTGATTCGTTGCACATATCCAGAGGGGGTGAATGTGAGGCCTGAATGTCTGTAAAAAAAAAAACTGTTTTCGTGAAGAAAAACAACACAGAATGCACAGTTAACAAATCCTGAGCTCAGTGGGTATGAATTAGAAGAAAACATTTTTTTTTTAAAGCTCTGAGGTCATTGTATCCTAATGACTCCACATATGTGCAGAGTATGGGCCTTTTAAAACTGCATTTTAATACGGCAGTTTAAAATGGACCTTCATGTGTTTGTGATTTATCATATAATCTGGCCCATCGCTTCAAATCAAAGTTTAATTTCCGCTTGTAGGCTCAATCTCAAATTACTCGCTAAGGCTATAGAGAAATCAGCAGTGAACTTAAATGAAAATTCATAGAAATACACCCTTTACCTGGTAATTAGCTATTAAACACAGGGCATTTTGGATTCATACCTACTGTATGTCTACTAGCCTGTCACTGACAGATGCCTTGTAAAAAGATGCCTTGTAAAAATGTCTCTGAGGAAACCTAAAAGAAATGTTTACAAGGCACAGAGGCAGCTTCAAGAGAGGCAACAAGGATATTTATTTTTGTTGAGTTTAATGTTGCTGCTACCTTCTTAGTCTGTAGGGAGAAAGCAATTAAGTAATATTATCTCAAGAGGTACTACTACACAAACATGCAGAGCAATAGACTAGCCATAATCCTCCAAGCTGCAGGTCATGCATCTTTGAGAGGCCTGTCTGTGCATCTTTTACAGCGAGGGAAACGATAATGTGATGCAGCACTGAAGTAAGTTATAGTATGTTTAGAGTAAGTTAATTGTGTAAGCAAGTTAAGTGTTTACAGAGGAGAAATTGCTGAAAGTTTGCAAGCTACATGTTGCCAGTATTCTGTGAGAAGGTGGATTTATTCTGAAATGTCGGCCTGGCTGCAAATAGAGGCAAAGCAGATTGCTAAAATATTGAGTGTCATTTATGACCCAGCTGTGAGTCAAGTCAGCTGTGAGATTTTTATCATGTTTTCTTTTTTCCAGAGGCAAGAAAACAGAAAACACTGATATAAATGACAGCGCTCAGTTTGGAATATTTGTCATCACATAATGACCAGTTTTGACTCAGGAGTTAGAAACTTTACATGTCATACATGCAAAGATGGCTAAGGATACTGTATATTGTAGCAGTGTGTGATGCAGTTGAATGGGTTGGTGCGTGTAGGACAACCTAGCTGAAAGAACCACCGGGGTACATTCTCAATGATGGGGAAAAACTGTGCAGTAAATTCAGAGGAAGCTGGGGGAAGTGAAAGTAGATCCACTATTGCTCTTATTCATCAGCAGGGCTTCTGCAGTATATGTCTGAAATTTGACAGGCCTGTGTAAGTCTTGGTGAAATCCAGGTCAAGATCAGATCAGGAGGCTTACAGTACTGTCAGTTTTGTGCATTTTTGGAGGAAACTGAAGCAGCATGATGTGATGACCCGTGCTTTACAGAGGTGTACTGACTGAACAGGAGCAGTGTCGTGTCTGCTTGGAAGCTTTTGGTGAAAAACTATTCTTCACTACAAACCTCAATAAATCAAACCATATTCAAAAATTCAGACTGACTGATGCTCATCTCCAGGCTATTCAGAGTGTGACTACAGCCAATTCTATCAAGGCAAATGTAGTTCATCTGTGTCAGGTGAAGCACTGCCAGGTTTCTGGTAGCAAGCACTGAACAAAAACAGAGCAAGATGTGTTTGCAAAAACATCAAAATTGCTTATGCTGTCCCATATGTGCAGATCACCTGGCCAGTGGCCCCCAGGTAACCGAACTTTGACCCCTGGTATAGAGCATGCAGAGTTCGAGTGTCTGTGAACGCCCAGGCTTAAGCTCACTTGAGGACAAATGGCTACCGTTAAGATGCTGGCTGTGAATACAGGGATTGGCAGTGCTTGCTTTGGAGAATGCAGAATGACTTTGGATACAGGAGGAATTAAAAGGCGCTCGAAATGAATATACTGGCTCCTCAGAGTTTGAAATTCTTTGCAATCAGAGTCACGCTAAACAGTGATCATGAAGAGGAGAGAGAAAGATGGACAGAGGGAAGAAAGAGGTATGACTTCAAAATAAACCATCACACATTTTTGGTTCTTTCTGTTTCCTCTCCCCTTTGTGAGATCTATCAGGGCGATGGCCTAATATTCTGTCCCTGAGGCACAGATGATGTATAGGGAAAGTGAAAGCCAGCAGTTAGTCTTTTTTTTCTTTTCCAGAAGAGAATCCAGGTGAACTTGAGTGTGACGTTAAAGTCATGGCTCCAGTCATGGCACAGGAGTGATGTGCGCATTTGTTTGCAAAGGTTATGCTGAGTGCACGCATGAGGAATTACAGGTCCAACATACGTACAAGCAAGCTAGTGCATGGGGGGCGGGGG
>VXCM01002165.1:0-20224 GCA_014773175.1 Lucifuga dentata | reverse complement strand
AGATAGATAGAGAGAGAGAGAGAGAGAGAGAGAGAGAGAGAGAGACTGAGCTGTTTTCAATGCTTAGTATAGGTACAAAGAGCTAAAAGAAAGATAAAAGGATACATAGTTGAGACCCCACATGAGAGCCCATACTGTCTGGACAGAAAGCACATATGTTCTAGTCATCTAAATCCCTATTGAGGATTCTCTACCAGTGACAGTAGTGCTTTTCATTGCATCTGTCACCTACTGCCCTAGCTTACATAGCTGGGTCACGCCCTCTGCCTTCAAAGGCCTTCTTGTCTCCTGTGCACATTATTATTCCTCGCTTCCCACAGGACGGTCTGCTGTCATCTCTCCAGTCGCCACCGACCACCATCCCACTGTACCCTCCCAAAAGGCCTTTCAACACACTCAAAAAGCTTCAGGATCTATGGTATCAACACCACTGTAACAGACTCTGGTTAGAGGGCACAGGCCTTCACATACAATAAAACTTGGGGAAGTTAGTAAAAAAAAAAAAAAANTAAAAAAAAAAAAAAAGACACTGAGAAAAAGGTTCTGTAAGGTCAGGCTAATGTCTGAGCCCCAAATGCTGCATTAAAGGGTGAGCGTTTTACAGCATCGCTCTCAGTAAATATAACTGAGCTACAGTAACTTTCTAGCTTAATGGAAACATGTGACAGGTCTCCAGATAGTGAAGAAGGTTATGGAGAGAGAAAAAAATAAGATGAGAATGTTGCTTTGGAAAATTTTTTCCTGTAACCTGAGATACTAGGATGGATAGCCATCTGGAAGCTCCGTTTACGTTCTTCTCCCTGTTTTTCTCTGCATGCCCGTATGTGTGTATGTGTGTGCGCAAGTGGCTGTGTTTGCTTGAGTGCAGCAGTGTGACCCAATGCTTTCCATGTGTGCACGGGGGAATAGATGCTGTCATTTTGTTTTGATGGGACCAGAGAGATCCGCATTAGCAGAGGCCTGAAAGCCATACTACTGCTGGTACAGACGCCATCCTTCACCACAAAGTCTTAATATCAACACACCAAGAAAGGCTGTGTTTTTCACATTTGATTTTCCACTATTATTCCTGAAAATCCATTATTTAACAATTACAGACTATATCCGTAACCACTTTTGCTCCAACTCTGATCCCTTTGATCTAACAAAAACAACAGGAAAATTCCATGACACCAGATGAGCAAATGAAAAATAGCCTTAAAATCCAGCTCCCAAACTGGTAAATCAGTTCACTGTGGCTCCAGATCATTTTGTCTAAATTTGAAAGATTGATCAAACAAGTAAACAGCTGTGGGAATGTATGTTGACTGTATTATATTAAACATAATAAATTTCTGAAAACTGTCTCTGGGTGAAGCTTTTGAATTGAACAATGGAAAGAAAAAGAATGAGATAACCTATACAATGTGAAAATATTGACCGTCAACTTACGTACAATTCCTTTATGAATGCAATCTGTTGCCTGCAAGGGCAGAATATGAAGCATATACAGTGACTGATTCCTCAGCTGGTTTAGACTAAACAAACAACAGCAATCTTGTCAATTTTGTGGTTTAACGTTAGGTTTTCCATGTTGTTGTAATTATATTCATCATCTTCTGATCCCCAGCTAATCCTGAAAGTCATCCCCCCTCCGCTTCACACACACCCCAGTGAAAACTAGACCTTCACTATGTATGCACACTCCTGTTCTCTGCCTCTCTCTCTCTCTCTGAACACACGTACACACATATTCCTTACTTTCTCCGAACTCATCCACATGCGGAAACAGTAGTGAGGCCGATGCTGCGGCTAAGGGATCCTGGTCTGTGTGATGTGGAAGCTGGACTTCTATGGTTTCAGAAAATAAACATAGCAGGATTGTCCCAGGGTAATACACACTTGCCGGCAGACAGACTCACAATATTTCCCCCCATTTGATGACAGCTGGGAGAGTTTTCCACAGTGATAACAGGAATGTTTTCACACCCTTCGGACTCATACAGTTTCCTCAGTGTGGCTGGATTAATACAGAGAACCTGTTTAGAGTTAAAGGCAGATACAGTTAGTGCTAAATGGAACAGGCTGACCCACTGGAGACAGTGACAGTCACAGCAGTCATTCTGGCTCTGATGGGAGGCTCACAGTCTCTCTCTGAGGTACTTTTCTCAGACTCTTTATTGCTCTGTTTTAGATCAAATTCTAATCCAAAATTCTATCATTTGAGTTATTCCCTTCTCTTGATTTCACTCAAAAAGGAAAGGCCAAGCACAAATATGCTCATACTGCAACACACACATGAGATATGCAGATATAATACAATACCCCCCCCCCNACACACACACACACACACACACACTGTAGACCATGTAGTTGTGAAAGCAGAGTGCCCTGACACAGCAGCGGCCATTGATAATCCCTGCAATAACATAGACCAGCCTCCATCGGTTTCCTCTCACATGCCTGGGCCCACACACACAAACTCACACATGCACATACATGCACATTTCATGATACACAGAGACCATTCAAACCCACACATGCATGATACCTCTATGTACTCAAGAATGAAGTAAGAACTCACTGCCTTCCAACTTCTATCTGCAGCCTGGAAATATTATGCTGGCTTTTCTCCACTTATAGAGCGGCATGTGAACATTAAGTTCACTCATATCCACAAAAATGCAAACAAAACCGACAAGTATACACTAAATAAGGCTACAAGATTAAAAATGCCATATATTTTCTCACACAGAAGCTATTGGACTTTGAGCCAACAGTAGTGGAGAGTAGCCAATCAAACAGAATGTTGTGGTTACCTCAGGCAGTTCAAGAGGACCTGAATATGCAATGAGGACCCCTAGGTGCTAACAGGCTTCGTGAGCGTTCCCAAAACCCTGTCCCAGCAGGTTTAGAGCAGGTGGGTGGGTGGTGTTACATACACCTGAATAAGTTCATTACTCCTTACGGGGGTAAGAGAACTATTATCACATTATAAGACACCTGAGAGAGCATATACACATGCAGTCCTAGATTCAGATGAATACACAGATGTACTAACACAAACCATTTAAAAAAATATCACCTATATAACAATGATATAACCTATGTATAGATAGATAGATAGATAGATAGATAGATAGATAGATAGATAGATAGATAGATAGATGGATAGAGATACAGATATAACTTATATATATGTGTGTATATATATATATATATATATATATATAGATAGATAGATAGATAGATATAGATATATATATGTGTGTGTGTGTGTGTGTGTGTGTACATACATCTATATATGTATATATAGGTGATATCATTGTTTTCTTGTGAAGGTACGCCAACAAACTGTCTACTTCCTTTTCATTTTAAAACACACAAATGGGAACAGTAAAAGAGCTCTTACTAACATAAGAAGACAAGGACAAAAAAATTCCACACTGCCAAGTAAGTCCTAAGTGTAATTTGATAAAGTGTTGTCAGTAAAGTGCCTGGCTGGGAAGAAGATGCATGGGATAATGCAGGGAAAGAATTCCCACATCAGAAAGATCAGAATAACGCTGGTGTGAGGCCTCTGCATTCCTCGAAAGGCAAGATAAGCGAAAGATAACCTTGGGGTAACCATACAGTGTCAGTCAAGGCCAAATCAATGGTATGTAAATTATCATGTGTGCAAAAGCTATAATAGGAAACACAAGGTGTTGGTGACAAGTGCGGACTTGTGACATTACAGTGTGACTGCAGTTTAAACCAGTGGCTCTCAATCTGTTCCAGAAACCTGCTGTTTTTCATTTTAATCATTTAATTAAAATGGTTAGAATGACTGGAAATAAGTAGTTGGGAGTATAGAAAAGCAGCAATATTCTGATAGCCTGGATCAGAACTCAGACATTTGTCCAAACCAATACCACATACAACTGAAGTACTATTGTCATGAAACCAAAATACTGGTTTTGAAAGTGGCACAGCCATGAATTTCAATACTTGATGCTTTGCAATCCTTTCCTTATAAAAGAGAAAACACAATAAAATGCCAATATTGTGTGTAAGAGTTTCAATTGCACATTTTCTTACATTCATAGCTGCTAAATGTACAGTTTGAATAAGGACACTAAAACAGTGATAGGGACTTTAATAAAACAAACAGAATAAATCTTGAATTATAGAAACTATGTGCACAGTATAACTTCACCTTTAAGAGGAAACTAAAAAATGTGTGGAAACTTTGAAACTGTGCTTGAACACGGGGGCTGCCATGTTTTGTATCTTGCCTTTCTTGTCCGCTTTGAAACCAAAATTATGTCAAATGTCACTTTGGACCCTCTCTTTTTTTTTATTCATTTATTTACTTGTGTTCCTGCCAAGTTTTGAGTCTAGTTTCTAAGTTTCAACAAAATGAAAATGGTGGATTGTTGTTGTTTCTGTCTTAACATGTCACCACTTAAACTGGTACGTACTCTTCCATACTCTTTTTCCTGCGAAATACACACACACACACACACACACACACTAATATTGTTATGTCGTTGTTGTAGTTGTATTAAAAGTGCAGAGGTCTGCTTGTCACAGAAAACACTTGTATTTGCCTATTTTACAAATACTAGGTCTAGTACTGTTTTAAAATTCTAGTACTACAACACTTGTTTAGTATTACATACCATGTAACAGTATCCTGAAGCACAGCTTTGTTTTTTTGTTTTTGTTTTTTTTTGCAGTGGGGACAAATCCGACACAAGTCTGATGGATTTGTAAAGACTGTGTATAGACTCCGCTTTTTAATGGACCACAAAGAGCTCCATTAGATCATCCAACGTCTGTTCACTTACAAAGAGTGCAGCTCGGCACAGTGACATGGTTAAGCAAAGTCCTTATTGAGGGATAACATGCATGGTCTGAGCCCAAAGAGAATGGTTTGCCACATCTGATTAACCTCACACTGTGCTGAGCAGCCCTGGTGAAGTCATACGTTTTGAAACTCATTTTGCTCCAATTTGAAAGACTTTCACTGCAGTACACAAGTCATCAATCACATCTACACTCATGCAGCCCCGTGGTCCAAAAGAGGGATGCCACATATATACACATCCATAGAGACATATGTATACACTCAAAGGCACAAACATACACAAGCAGATGCAGAAAGAAGACATTCAATTACCCACTCTCTCTCTTCAACCCCCAATTTTTCCTCATATACACACAAAAATGCATCTATGAAGAAATGCTCCTCAATCAGTGAAGCCAAATGGGTTTAAACAAAAGCAGGGATAAAGCCTCTTCATTCTGCTGTAAGCTTGAGAGAGAAGCCTCAGAGCCCACCATAATTACTGATGCCTGATACTGTCTAATCGTTTCTATCCAAACATGAAGAAGAAGGAGTTTAGTGCAGACTCATGAAACAATAGCAAATAGATGGAGAATATGAAAGGAAAATTAAAATGCAGTAAAACGGAGAAGACACATGTAAAAGCTGAGTGAGAAGCTGAGTGAGAAAAAGAAGGAAGGTGCAGCATGTACCAGAAGGGAGTTAGTTAGGGCCATTGATATGGAAATAAATCTCTGCTTGCATCCCTAAAGTGAAGTGTATCGTTGAATTTGACTGGCAATATCCAGCATGTATGTGTAAAACAGCAAGAAATTCTCAGGGATTTTTAGTTTTAAGATACAGCAGAGAGAAGAAGCTTGTCAGGCCCTTTTAAACTCTGCACATCATTCATTCTAAGCAGTCTGTCTGCTGGCAGGAAATACCTCCTTACAGCAGTCCATTTCTGGACATCCTTTGGACGTGTTCATTTTATAAAGTATCCAATGCAGCCAGCCCTGAACCTGCTTTCATTTTATTTTCCTTCCCTCAAAGTCCCAGTAGAACAACTAAGCAGAGTTCCTCATTTTTAATAATATCTCACAAAATGAGCCCAAGAACAAAGATAAATCCCATGTATTGCTCTGCTTCTCTGATTTAAAGGGGACAAATGCAACAGCTGAACGCCAAAGTATCCCACCACCATCCACTGAAATATCTCACATCCACCATATTGCCCTCATATGGCTTCTCAGCATGAACTGGATGAAGTCCCAGAAACATTAAGAAAAGCTTTGCATTCTTAACTGCATTAAAATACAATGTAGAGAAACCCCCATGTTTTAGCTGTTGTGTCAAAGAAATATCAGTCGAGCACTGGCTGGATTTATGGCAGATCTGCAGATTAAACTTCAGATTCTGCTTTTCAAACAAACAGCCTGGATTACATCAAGTTTTGGCAAACTTTTTGTATATATTACAGTCACTGATCTCATCACTATCGCTTCACGCTACTCATCACCAACATTGTTTTCAATATAAGTGAACTATGTCTAAAGTGAGGTGGATGTGTGGCCTGGGAGAGAGGTCATTGGCAGTGTGTGGTTTTCATGCCAAAAATCACGATCTTGTTCTTCAACTGTGGCCAATAAACATTTGCCAGTGTTTTCATTTCCGCGAGGAAAAGCCGTTTTACCAGACTTCCCCCCGTCTTTGGCTGACACTTTTTCTATTACTCCATCAAGAAACATATATTCTTACCAATATCCATCCATATATGTAACATGACATCATTTATTCTCTTAATGAACAATTAAATGAGACTTTAGCAATGAAATGCATAAGAGAAATCATTCTATATCCTACCAGAACATTAAAGCTTATAAGAAGAATGGCAAACAAAACCCTTCCTGTTTTCATAAAAGAAGAAAGTTTAGGAGTACTGAGAAACAAAGCAGTCCAAGCGCTTTTATAGTGCTAATTGGGTGCTAACAATGTTCCGTGATTGTTGTTGCAGTAAACTTTCTCATAAATGTCACAAAGCAGAATGGCATACATCTGTACACAAGTAACACACCTCTAAGTGGCAGGTTTTTCGGTCTTTAAGAGAGCGTCATTAGGCAAAGCTCTCATTTTTCCTCCTATGGCAAAACAAGGAGTTATTAGAGTTATTATAGCTGTGTTGAAAGCTGAGAGTTGGTGGTCGGAGAGTGAAATCTGATTCAGATTTCACCCCAAAGATCCAGAAATTCTGAATTGGTAATACTGTGCAGAACAAATGCAGATGTCTTGTTCATAAACCACTCACTAAGTTCAGATAGCGAATAGTAGTAGTGAATTTTGCTGAAACAAAATAGCAACAAGAGTACATGGGTATGCACAGAGAAAGAACAGAAACACTGGGGGTAAAGGGGGTGATACTCGATCTGGTTTAGTTTATGGCACACTTTAAAAATTATTTCCATCATAAAACTGGACTCACATGCCAAATTTTACAGCTTCCAATTTGTAGATGAAATTGCAGGAGACAGGAGTATGATGTTGTTGCTTTTACAAAACACAGACGCAGAGATTTGAGTGGCTGGAAAATGAGTCAAACACATTACTGAGGGTTTGATAGCAGGCAGATCATATTACGCAAAGAGAGGAGAGAATGGAGAGATAGGCAAGAGAATGGGGATAAATGGAGAAACTGGAGCTGGGGTTGGAAAACAACTGATTTGGATCACCAACACATGTAACAAAAGAAGCTCTTTGTATTTCTCCAGAGAGTAATAATTACATTTCTTAAATGTCAACCACTGGCTTTTGTGGATATTAAAAACATAATTGCAGATCAATAAAATCATCTACAGACGAGTTTTCCAACTCTTGGCTGCAGACATGGATTTTGACCCAAGACAGTATGAGGGCTAGATGAGCAGGGATGCTGTGGTGGCAGAGGGACGGTGCTGGGTGCCAGGGCCTTGATGCCACAGGGCAGGGGGCCAGTCTGGTCAGCAGGCTCCAGAGTCTATGCGTACACAGCACTCTCCAACTAACCATCATCAATGTGGTAGCAATCAGCTGTGGTGCTGAGGGAAAAATGGGGCTGAAGGAAAAATCCCCCCTCTTCGTTGTTTTTCCCTTCCCCTTCCTACCTCCTCTCCATCCCTCCCAAATCACATCACAGCAGTGTTGATTGTTCACTTAGAGATGAACAAACTAACATGGATGTTCTGGGCAAGAGGACACAGACAGGCATGCCAGTGGCCGAGACCACTGGCAAAACAGAACATACCACAGTATCCATCCCAAACCTTCTTTTCCTTTTCTTAGCCTTCTCTTCCCCTCTTTACTCCCGAGCTCAGATCAGAACCCTGTCTATTGATATCACCGAGATACAAACACTACTGTTATTCATGCTTCTGTCTTTCAAACAGGGTTATCTTATTATGGAACCCACAAAGTGGCTGCAGGGCCAAACTCCCAAAAGCACTCAGTCTAGAGGGTTGAACCCATGCCTAGGACTTATGATTGCAGTGACTCATAATGATTCAAGCACCAAAACACATTAGTTCACATTAAAATAAAAGCTCACAACTATTTTTAAATAGCCATAGTGAGAAATAATGGTTATTTCATGATGTTGTCATTTGTGCCTAGTATGCTGTGCACACACGCCTGAGGTGAAGATGTTTTCCAGGTTGGGGTGTTAAAAGGCCAACAGACTAGAAGCAGCAGCATAAATGTAAAGCTTTACAGTTTTCTCTATACTGCAGCTCCAGTAGTATTCTGCAGTATTTCACTTTTTTAAAGGTTCTGCAGTGGAAATTGTGAAAATAAACACTTGGTGCTACAGACCCTCTGTGTGTGGAGAGTGTGGCTCTGCTATTTGTCTCACTTTAATAACCACTAGAAAAGCACACACATACACAGATCCAGCGAGACGTTTTCAAAACCAGTGAGTTATGGCTTTACCACACTGATGTCACTGTGTAATAACATGCATTTTGCTGAATTCTGAACTTTCCTCTCATAGTTGAATCATCCAATCAACCAAAAAGCAGGACAGATCTTCTTCATTACTCCCCGCTACCCTTCTGCTTTCTACGCAATCAGCAGCCTATTTATCGAAATTAAGTTGTTAGAATTGTGGGATGGGACTAAGATGATGGGTAATGAATAAATAAAAAGCAGAGCTGGATGGTTGGTCTATGGTTTTTTTGTCATTGTGTTTGTTTTGAGAAATACCAACCAGACACACATACACACACACACACACACACACCGTGTTTTGTTCATCAAAATGAACTCAAGCAAACTGCAGCCTAAACCTAAGACTATGGGTACAAGCAAATAAAAAACAGAGCTATATGGTTAGTCTATGGTTTGCCTGTCTCTGTCTCTCTCTTCCCTCTTCATCTCTTTCCTCGTGTTCTCCTCTCCAGCTCTGACTCATTCTCCATTACAAGTCCCAGGTCTGGCGTCAGACGAAGCACTAAGTCAAAATGCCTTAATCAAATAAGCCATTTAAAGTAAGTACAATCTGCCTCTTAGTCTCCATGGTCCCCAATTCTATTGGACCTTCACCATGTCTAGCTGTACTGGAAACTCCACCACAAGGATGCAACTCTTTAGTATGACAGGCAGTATTGTCATATTTGCTCATACATGGTTTTAATCTTCCAAAACAAGCATTATCTCATACTTGATTTGTATAAATAAAAAAAAGAGCAAAAAAGTGTTCATGCCTGTGTTTGCAACCATGTAAATCTGCCGTTTATGGACAAGCAACTCAAGGACACAATTAGAATGCACAAATACACACAAAAATAGGAGACGTCTCTATGATAACATCATGGGTTGTTAATGATGACATCGTTCTGCCCATCCAAAAGCATTTCTGTTTCCTTGCCTGACGCCTGATGGTGAAGCCAAAAGATACAAAGTTTTATCACGCATGCAGTCAACACAAATTTTTCCCACAACGTCCTGCAAACCAGCTGTATAATACCCCTAATACTGAGTTTTAAAACTTGGAGGTCACTTGTTAGAGCACATGCCTCTGCCAAGGCTCAGCAACATTTGACAAAATTTGTCTTGCTCTGAAAGAGAAAGAAACAACTATTATAATAAGCATTGATTGCTTTATTTGTTATAAGAAACTTTATGGATCCCAACCAAATAGCAGCTCTGGACAGCATATCATGGGATAAATGTGCCTTTTTTTCATTGAGATTGGTGTATAATTTTTGTAGAAGTAGACAAAAAAAGAAACTATTAAAAAAATTACTGGAGTCAAACAAAATTTAATGGCTGGTTCCCTCTGCCATGCCATGCCCTTCCACAAAGTTTTGTCAAAATCACTTTTGAGTAATCCTGCTAACAAGCAAACAAACTGACATGGTTGAAAACATAGCCTAAATGCCAATAAATCCAATAAATCAACACTACGGATATCAATGAGAGCAAGCAGAGTCTCTGAATAGAAAACACCAAGCATATCTGACTTTGAAAGGGTTCATACTTGGTGAATGCAGTATCATCAGTAGTTTTGATCCCGATTCCATCTGTCCTGGATCTAACTCTAATCCTAAAATCTAACCCTGCTGCTCCATTTCCTCTGACCACACCAACTCCCACAGCTACTTCAGGACACAGCAAATTAAATGAACTTTATATCACTATACTTTCAAAAGGTGATGTTTCTCAGTCTGACAGTTCAGGAGATGTGTGTGTGAGAGAGAGAGAGAGAGAGAGAGAGTAAGGACTGTCCTGGNTCTCAGTCTGACAGTTCAGGAGATGTGTGTGTGAGAGAGAGAGAGAGAGAGAGAGTAAGGACTGTCCTGGTTTGGCCTGCTGTTTTCAGGGCTCACTGGGCAGCCTGTTATGGCTGTGATAGCCTTTAAAAAGGCTCATCCATCATTCCTCGACAGCATCTGTCTCTCTCTAACCTCTCAAGCCTGATATGAAAAAATATTATTCAAAAGTCAAGCCTGTCACTGTAATGGACAGATCTTCCCACCGGGTGGCAGGAAGTGAGGTCTGTGAACCATGTCACTCAAGAAATTCAGTTCTGTGCGTGCGTGTGTTTTTGTGTGTGTGCGTGCGTGTGTGTGCGCATGGGAAGAGATGACAGAAAACTGTGACAAAGAGATAAAACTGAAATGAAGATCTGTTTTCATGAATGCATGGATTTATAGGGGTTAGCCGAGCTCAGGATTCCCTCTCTGGAGTGATGAAAAGCCTGAAGAGGAAAACCCTTTAATGAGGAGTTGTTGCAGCCATGTGTTACTCAATGCCATGTGTGATGCCTACTGTAAAGCCCACATATATCCTCTCTGTGTGATTAATGCCTTTGGGGAGGGGCGTTAGTCGCTGCTCCTATACTGTATAATGAAAGAAAGATGGCTCTCTCAGAGTAACCATCACTCAGACATCTCCACCAGTTTATAATCCTTCTGTACTTTATTCATCTCCACCACAATAGCCCACTATTATATTCAAATGATGCATGCAGCGCATATGTGGGTGTGTGAGCGAGTCTCTCCATATGTATTTTCTCTGAGTGAACTTTACTTGCCTCGACTGTATCGGCACGTGTGCGTTTTGGCGTGCATTGTTGTGTGCATCAAGTTCATAAACATTTGCCTCTGTCTATTGTGTGTTTGCGTGCATATGTGTGTGTGTCTGTGAGAGAGCGTACACACATGCGCAAATTGCCTCTGCCGCTGTCGGGGCCTCTTGTGTGCTGTTTCAGTAGGTTCCTGTTTAAAACAGACAGTCAGGGTTCACTGTGTGCCAAGCTGGCATGCTCCCGAGGATAATGAGAGACTATGCTTTGGTTTGGATTGTTGATTAGGGATTATTCAGCAACACAAACAAGCTACTGTTTAGCCCTGCGTGCACACACGTGAAGAGTATTGAGCTCTAAGAGACAGGGCCAGGTTTGGTCTCAGCATATGCAGAAATGAGGGGAAAATCACTGTCCTGAGCGCAAGAGGAAAACAGTAAATCTGTATTAGTTTTGTCTATACAAACAACGGATCACTGGATTGGCTGGAATTCCGCTTTATTTCTCTCGTCTGAAACAGGTGAGAACACACGTGTTGCAATTTACGAGGCAAAATAGAATCCTGCTTGCTTCCATATGCTAGTATTATGTAACTCAATATTGATACTCTACAAAATGTAGCCCTACACAGGACGTCAAAGCTACCATCATTCAAAACTGATTAAATACAAGAGACAAATGAGAAATTCTATAAATTCTCTTAGTTTTCTAATTTTCATCTTCAAGAAAGAAGAAATATAATGGTTAGCTATTTTTTCTGCATATCATTACTTCTATCAGTTTTGTGTACTGAGACCAAAAACACTTTAAATTTACATTTTAGCCTCTTTTTTTTTTTTTTTTTTTTTTTTACAAGTTATGATAAGGTTGATGGCTTGAGTGTTTTTCTTGAGCCTCTATCCACATCAAGCGGGAATTAAAATAAAAGCCTTCCTGTTGTGATCAAAGAACTGTGAGTGCATGTATGTGTATGTGTGTGTGTGTGCGCACACGCTTGTATGTTCTTGTTGTTTGATTTTTGTTTTGCAATCAGTTTGATTTCTTTAATTGAAGAACTCTTGAGTTATTTGACCCTGGAATCGGACATCAAATTGCTGGAAAAAATGTTTTTGGCTAACTGTTTCCAAACAAAATCCTCTTTAAATTTTTTTTTTTTTTTATTCATAACTACTATAAGTTAATGTGCTGGCCAGTTAGCAGTTATTGTGGAGGTATTATAGCTGCAGGTATTGGACATGAGAAAGGGGAAAATGTAGGACTCAACCATGACAAATGAATCTGATCCAGCAGGTATTCCACAAGGTAAGGAAAGCTACACATGGAACTTAAGTAAATCCTTTCTCTGATTGAAAAAAATTCTTGAAATTTGTACTTGTATCCAGCTTTTCCATGACATTTGTGCACTAAGTGGCAAAATTTCTCACTAGACTTCTTGACCCAAACTTGACCAAAGCAAAGTCAACTTTCCTGGTTCGATCAATGCATTTCTGTTGCAGTGTTAAAGAGTGTATGAAGACTGAAATAGCAGTGATTTGAAGCGTAAAACAGAGGTAGATGGTGAATAGCTTGGGGGGGGGGNAGGGAAAGGGAAGGAGGATGGTATGAGATTAATTTTGTAATTTTGGTATGAGCACTTCATGCTGTACCAGAAGCATACACAAGTACACAAGGGAGCATGTGGGCAAAGCTGGGCATCATTTTCCATCGAGGAAAAATAACTCTGTTTACATTCTTCATACTTCCCATTCCCTTGCTAATGCAGGCCACAGCAGAATCACGTTTGTGTCAAAATGTTTATTTAGAATTTTAAATTCAGCTTGCCCGTACACCTGAAAGGAACCTCTGGTTAGGAAAGCTTCTCAGTGCAAATGAAAGTGGAAGGAGCCGTGGTGGCACACTGCTCCATTATGCATGTCATCCTGTTGTCTATTTTGGCTTTGCAGAAGGTTACTGAGCTAACAATGTTCCAGCAGTGTAGTTTTTTGTTGTAAAATACACTTGGAAATCACTGCTTCATTTGAAATGTGTTCTTTGAATTAATTAATAAACTTTATGTACTTCCCAGCTTCAAAGAATAATATGGTTTGGGTTTTAGAGAAATTAACTTGGCTTTTTTTTCAGTTTATCAAATATCTGAATAATGAAAAAAAAAAAAAATTAATTTAACAAAAAAATAATTTTTTTATTTTTTTTCTTTAAAGAGACCAGCTGCCCATCTGTCAAACATTCTGCTTACAACATCTGCCAAAATGAGCCTCATTTCTGCCAGCATCAATCAGAATGATTTTGGTTGAGATATGCAAGGCGCAAGTCCAACAAGCGTGGGTCCCCCACTGACAGGGCTGGCTGACGTGATCCGTAAGGTCAGTGAGGAAACGGGCTCAGCGTAACAGCATAACAAGGAACATAACACAAAGCCTGTCACCATATGACAGCTGACAGCCAACACCAAATGCAGGGAGGTTTACACATCAGACCTGAGGGGAAATACGCGTTATTTTATGCAGAATCGCCCTGTATGCACAACGTAAACAACAATAAACATACATCACAACAAAACTACTACACAATGCACAGCATTTACCCTTACATTCTGCAAGTAATTAAAGAGACTTTCCACTTTTTCCTAATAATCATATAATTACAAACACATACACATATACACACGTAATCTAATGGGGAGGGGCACCAGTGTCGACCCATTTATGTTTGAAGTATCACAGTGCAGCAGGACCACCAAACCTGTCAGATTATCAGGGCATACAGAGCATTTATGCACACAGACAGACACACACACACACACACACAAAATCATGAATGTACCATCATCATGTGTAGATGAAATATGAATAAAACTCACTGGAAGGCAAGTTGATCTATCACTCTGTCCTAAATCCTGACAGAAAAAAGTTTTTGTTTTTTTGTTTTTTTTTTTTTGAACATGTGCAGAAAATTACTATTTTGATAGTTCTGACTAATGTGGGAGAAAAAATTAATTATTAACATGCAGTTAAGATCAAACAAAATTTGGGGTCATGTGGTCTTGTCTGTGGAGATGTTGAGAAATGTTGGTTGCCAAAAAGTAATAATTTAATATTGACAATACAATATTGATGTTGGATTTCATTATGAGGAATGTGACATACTCGCAAAAATGTAATATTATCAAATTTTCATTCTTTTACGTAATGGCTTGAAACAACATTACCATCTGTGTGCATGAAACATTATAAAACAAATCCAACCAAACATTTAGAGAAAAACCTCAATGCTGATAAATGAATTTAATGTTTTAAAACCTCAATGCTGATGAATGAATTTAATGTTTTAGTAAAAATATCTGAGAGCTCTGGAAATTAAAATGAATTAAAATGAATTTATTTTTTATATTGTTCGTAATTACAATTATTATGTGTCAAATCATGACTGAAATGTCCCCAGGGACAGGTGACGTACCTTTAAAAAGGGAAATTTGATGATTTATAGAATTATAATTACCCAACTAGCTTTCTGTGTGAAGACTGAAACCTGAAATGCAAAAGCAAGAAATCACGCAACACAAATACTTTATAATACTATGTGGATTATGCAGACTCACAGAGTGCACGCACGCACACACACAGAAACACACAGAGTAAATCCCAACCCCACCCTTCACTATGCACCCTCCCGACTCTGGTGTAACATTCCTGGTGGGAGCACTGGTGGGAACCTGCCAGGTCTAGCATCGGAGGAAGGACGGGAGGCGGCTGGGAGAACAGAGCCGTCTCAGGGATCGGGACAGCAGCATCATTATGAGCCACCAGGATAAATAACCCAGCCTTAATGCAACACACCGTCGCCTGGCCAGGGCAAGCCAACCCTTGTCAAATAGGTCTCAGATAGCGCGGCCCGCAGCGCCCAACATCTCGACAAGTATACAGGAAATCCAGATAAATACATAAATAAATAGGAGTGTTGTAGTTGGCAGGCCCAGGTTGTTTGAGAATACCTCTGTATATTTGGATTGCTACTTGAAGCTCCCTGCAAAGGTGGATATTCAGTGTCTGTACAGCCCTTTCATGGGGCTACAGCCCAGCTGCCTTCCATGGAAATGAATATGGGGTTTGATGATCAGGAAAGCAATTAAAAAGTACCACACTTTAGGTGCTGAACGTTTAGACTGTGAGGAATATAGATTTAATATGTTCTCGACATCATTATGCATCATTAATGCAACTGCTTGTGTTTCTTCAGGGATCTTCTATTGACATATATTTATACTTTACATGAACACACACACATCCTAAATATATCACACTACATATACCACCACATATCATCACGTCAAACTGAGCCCAAACCAACAAAAACATTAGCATGAGTCCCATCATGTCCATTATATTTGTTTTTAGCATTAAATGCAGGAATTTTGCTGAATTTATTTTGAAAATGTAAAAAAAAAAAAAAAAAAAAATTATAAAATTAATAACTTTAGCTTAACAATTTCTCTGGATTTTTGTCTTCACTTTTGACAACTGGAAGCTATTGTTGAACTTTATTAATTTACTGTAAACTCAGATCAGGAGTGTTCAGACCCTTTTAGATGCTCACACTCCAAAAGCTCAACAAAACCATCGCACATGTTGTCTCAGTCTAACAAAGTCTGCATGTTGGGAACATACAGGCTGCCAGTTTCTCCTCTCCTCTGTTGTTCTGTTCTTACTGTCTGCCAAAGCTCTGGAGACGAGGAGAAGGAGGGGAGGCAAGAAATCCCCTTGTGAACGACAGTTGAGACCTGGGACATGTTTTAAATTTGGACACTAATGTTGGCTCTTTTTACAGCCCCTCTGTAATATGTTTTATGTGCCTCCCAAACACTGGAACGGAGCTTGCATCCCCTGTCTCCTTCTATATCCATCTCGTACATCACATGGAGGAGCTGGATGTTGACATGCCCCGAGCCCGACACTTTGTCTTACTCACAGAGAAAATCGTGAAGCTCAGAATAGTAGAACAGAGAGAGAGAGAGAGAGCAAGAGCAAGAGCAAGAGAGAGAGAGAGAGAGAGAGAGAGAGAGAGAGACAGAGACAGAGACAGAGAAGAACAGACTGACAAAGTCAGATAACAGAAAGAAAGAATCAGGGAAAAATATAGAGAAGGGGGAAAGAAAGGTCATCCCCCATTGAATACATCCAATGTGTCACAGCTTTTGCTGACTGAAGCAACAATTCACTGGTTCTTTAATTAACAACAGAACATATTTGTGGACCTGAAGTGGAACATCTAATCTCCAATCGTGGTTGGAAAGGAAAGGGAATGACTCAACCATCTCTGTTTACCAATAATATGCTCAAGTTTGTTTCTTTCAGCAGCTAAAAAGGGGTGTTTTATCTTGATTCGTCTTCTGAGAGTTCAATGCATTTGTCATCTAGGATCCTAAACTGCTGAAGAATGCTTGAACCTCAAGATTTTAGTATTAATTCAATTTAAATTAGCATTCCAATGAGTGCAAATAAAGGACTGTTTCCTTATATAACTTATAGCCTCACATTTGACATGCATGTACACAAACACATATACTGTATCTACACACAAAATGATGGTGTGAATGATACAAAGAGGGGCTACTCCTCATCTTTCTCTCTCTTGATGAAAACAGGCCTTCTCTCACCAAGGCTGGATTAATGGTGAACACGTGTGAGGAGGAGGTCACTGTCTTCCAGTGGCTACAATTTAGGATTAGTGGAAACAGTCAGATGGAAACACATCAGCTCCCACTCTCCCTTTCACTTAACCCCTTCCTTTTCCTAAGCCCTCCCCTCACTTTAAACTCTGCATTCATTTTCCTCAAATCACCAATGAAGTTTGTAGGCCCCCTGCTCTTACTTACAAGGCCAGCGTGGGTTTAATTTGAGGAGGAACATAAACAAGACAGACATGCAAATGAGGGGAGGAAGAGAGGAGTAGAAGGGGAAAGATGAGTCTGGATGCTGCAGACAGAAGCCCTGTGGCAGGGAAATGCACTGGCAGTCAACCACCCTGCCGCTCCAACTTTCACAGGGCCACATTGGATCATCCATCGACATACATGTAAGTTTTCTGTGCTCCAAGCAAGTGGTGGTACACTGGCAAGCAGCATGAAAAGCTATGCAGACACACACATTATATCATGATAATCCCTTGCAATCCAGGCTACTGTCATGGAGGTATGAAAGCCTGCCAAGGACATGTGAGAACCGACGCCAAACCAGAACAAATAAACCGCACCGTAAGTTTTTCCCCCACCGCAGGAACTGAGAAAAAGAGAGAAAAATGAGGAAAGGAGAAAGATGGAGAGTGAAGAGAAAAGCTCTGAGTTTAAAGGGGAGAAAAGCCCACAGCACGCGGCCCAGAGTGTGCCTCGCATGCAACTGCCTCCCACCCACGGCGAAAGTCTCCAACACGCTGTGCTGGCTGGAACTAGATGGAGAAAGCCGAAGCTGACGCTGTGGACTTGCTCATCTAGAGAGGAGAGCTGAAAAGAAATAAAAAGAGATCATGATAAAAGAAATTATGTGCTCTAGATCACTGCACAGAGGAGTAGAAATTGATCAAGACTGTAAATTTCAGGGAGAGCAAAGGTGAATAAAGTAGGAATATGGCAGAGAGGAATAGCCTTAAGAGAAGATAATGAAAATATGGGGAAACAACTGAGCCCTAACGAAAATAGCAGAGATGAGGGAAACCACTGTAAATGGTTCTCTTATACAAATAATGATGTGTGAAGTGTTTAAATGCAACATGTTTAAGTTATTTACTATTATATCATTTATTATAAGAAAATAAAAAAAAATTACACTTTGTGCATTATCACCACAAACTGAAAAACAGACAAAGACAGGCCTTCCTGGTTGTTTTTCGTGTGTGTGTATGTATTGCATTTTTGTTTATGTATAGGTCTTTCGAACAATTCAGTTCAGGGTCTCTTTGGGACATGAGGTCAGTTCTTCCTCCACCTTCAAAACAGCAGCTGACAGTAATTTATCTCCAAGCGATGCGGACATCTCTGGAGGAAAACACTATTAGAGGAGAGAATGGATATCGGAGGTGAGTGTGGCCAAAGGTTGAACAGACTTGGGGAAGAAAACGATGAGATGTTATGGCGATGGGAGGACTTGAGGAGCAGATGAGGGGCGCTAAGCTCAGGCTGTGGACTGTGGACACACAGGGAAGGAGGCCCATGTCTGACCTCAGCTGCCGCTACGGAAATTATCCAGCCAATTATCCAGGACGTATTCCCCTAGCGCTCCGAACACTCGGCGGCCAGCCTTTACGACCTTAGGAAACTTTCTGTGTTGTTTTACACTGATGACCTCACTTCGGTTAGCTTGCACTGCAGCTCTGCTGGGAACAGGAACTGCTACTTGTCACAACGTACACGCATGATGTCAGAGAGAAAGAGACTTTAAAGACCTCTGTACAGTAGTCATCACAGATCGTAATGTGTGATTGTGACTGATCAGGAGTACAAGTTAGAAAAGAAAAAGAAAAGACCTATTAATTTATAAGTGAGCGTAATGAGGACTCCCTTTGAAGAAACACACATGCACACTACACACACACACAAGCCACACTGGCTGCAAAGAACAGGAAAGGGGAAACAGGTAATGGCTCCTGGCAACTTCAAGTCACGCTTGTTAAATGGTGGGCCAATCACAAGAAGTAAACACTCCATCACAGCCAATCAAGCATCTCAGTGTCAAAACTAGGAGATATCCGAGTGTGGCTTTTTCTGGTTTTACAAATTTGATACACACAAAGAAAATCAAATGCACTATAAGGGTGCTTTCATATTATAAGTAGTATTTGAGCAATCTGCACGTTGCTCATCTCGCTACTTACACTCCCAATGCCCTGTGCCTTGGTCAGTGCACAGAATGGAGTGCTATCAAGAAGTATGGTACTGTTACAAACCTGGTAGCTCTGTCTGACCATGGACATTTCACCATGTGGTCACATTTCTGCACAGATGATGATTTTAAAGTTGTGTTGTATAAGTTGGGAAAATGCTATATGGAGGTTATGAGCTTCTCTTTTTTGTTGTGTTTTACATCATATAAAACAATTCTCTCATTGGCTGGGAGTTGGAAAGGTCAAAGCAAATGGTCAAAGTCGAATATGGTTGAACTTTGAGCGCAGCTGCAGATGGGAGAATCCGAGCGGTCTGCATCGCAAGTCACTGCTCCTAAATCACAATAATGGAACACCCAGCTCAGCACCCTGCTCACTGCTTATCATACGAAAGCACTGTAAGGCAAGGTTTATACTTAACTTTAACCCCTCAGCACCGCTCACATAGAAAATGAGTGTTGCTCACATACTCGCTGACATACTATCGTCAATCTGGAAGATTGTCCACCAGGGGAAAATGTGAGGGTAAAAACATAAACTCTCCTTAGTCTGCACCTGAGCATCTTAACTACAGTACGTCTGATTTTACTCCACAGTGTAAATAAGGTCTGTATTTGACTTAAGTTAGATGAAAAAAAAGAGTAGCAGCGACAACAAAGATGGTTAGCAAGGCCATCAAATTAAGTCTGTGCTAACCATGAGACAGTTTGCTGGCTGTCACTGTTGCCAACATTGTGATATTTCATCTTGCGAATGCATGGAGTTAATTCTAAAGGATGTGCAAAACGAACAAACGAACGAACTGGAGCTAAGAATAGCTAAAGACATCTTTGTTCGTGATTGCTGTGTGATGATTATGACTGAAACCTGTCTTCATCCCGCGATCCCAGACACGGCCGTGCAGCTAGCGGGACGCACCACTCATCGGCAGGACCGTAACAAAAACTCCGGTAAGCGCAAAGGAGGAGGACTCTGTATATACATAAACAACAACTGGTGTGTACAGAGCC
>VXCM01002164.1:100885-125474 GCA_014773175.1 Lucifuga dentata | reverse complement strand
AGGCAGATGATTCGCTGTGGTGACCCCTGAAGGGAAAGCCGAAAGGAAAAGAAGAAGAAGAATTATAACCCCACTTTATGGAACTTTATGGAACTGTGAACTCTTTACACAGATTTTTACTCTTACTTCAGTACAGTAAACATGTTTTTTGCATTATTCTCTGTCTATGCTCTTTGTCTTGTTACTGCACTTCTTGTCAACATATAATATGTTAAATGTAGCACCAGGAGATCCTGGAGAAACTGCATTTCATCCCAACTGTGTACTTGTATAAGATAGTTTGACAATAAAGCTGATTCTGATTCTGAATAATCCAATGAGTTGTCGTTATTCTGTATACACAATTTTGTGGAATTCTTCTGCTCATAGTTGCTGAATATTTGATCTTTCCTTGAATAATCTGTTAAGGCCAATGAAAAAAATCCATCGATGAGCTGTCAAAACTTGACATTCCACCTACACTCAAGACCATGTCCACCCATCATTGTTCAGTGTCTGCCTTACCTTATCAGGGTGGACTGCCAGAACCGCTTTGCGATAAACCTTCTTGACTTGTTCTGGAGTAACCAGGTCAGCCATGCCCACTGGCTTCCAACGTGTCTCTCCCTCCCACAGCACGGTGTGCATGGTGGACAGCAGGGCGCGAATGTTACGCTCCTTCCCCTCGATCCAGTCCAGAATCTAGGACACAAGCAAGAGAGGGAGGGAACAGGGGATCATTAGCCAGTGAAGACCAGTTTTGACACAATATAAACAGAAATATTTGTAATTTTTTTGGCTCTGGTGAAATGTTTTTAAAGCAGTAATTAGGGAGGGCAAATTGTTGGTCATGGAAAGACCCAGATTGGCTGTTTAATTAATTCTCAAATAAATTAAATACTTTTTGAAGATCCTATCATATTTTTAAAAACTTCTAAATTTTTCTTTTTGTGATGTACTGGATAACTAGATCAAAATTAAGAAGTTCAACCAGATTTGTGAGTAATCTACTGATTATTTTGTGTTGTACGGCCCCTGCCTTTAGTTTCTCTGGATCCATCTCTTTGGCCATCTCCTCCTTCCTCATCTCTGCTATAGTCCTGGGCCCTTTCTTCTCTTTGGTCCCAGCAAAACCCTGACCACTCAGCAGGTCATCAAAGTTAGCATTTGATGCTTTGGGCTTAGAACCTAGTAGAGAGGGAAAAAAAATCAGAGACAGAAAGGAAGCATAGTTTTTCAGACACTCAACCACATATCTTCCTAGATTCAAGAGGATGTAAAACATCTTGAATGACTAATGGACCAATTAATCAACTCCAACTGAAGAATGAGTGTGTCTACTAGCTGAATGATTAATCACTTTTATGTTGAAATTATGATTTAAATCATTATTTGAAAGAGCGCAATTTTCAGATCACAATAATAAATGGTATTTGTACTTGAAATTCTAGAAGATACTGTTTAACAGTAACTTGTAACCACGCCACAACATCATATCTCATCTCATCATCTCACCCATGCCAGCCTGAGCTTTAAGCCCTGCACTCGGCGAGCCCCCTCCCATTGCAGAGAAGCTAACGTTGTAGTTGGGTCGGTTCTGGGGTGANGCACTCGGCGAGCCCCCTCCCATTGCAGAGAAGCTAACGTTGTAGTTGGGTCGGTTCTGGGGTGATGTGTGGGGCATGGAGGAGTGGCTGGGGCTAGGCTTGGGCTGCGGGGTAGGGCCTTGTCCTTGGGTTTGCCATCCTACTCCGCTACCACCACCACCACCACCAGGCTGCCAAGAGGGGAAGCCTGCTCCTGTGTGTGGCTGCCAACCTCCTGTGTGTTGGGGAGATGGAGGGGGCCGTGATGGGGAGCCCATGGGAGGAAAGGAAGGGGTCGATCCAGTAGGGGTGGTAGGCTTGCTTGAGAAGCCAGAACCTCCTGCAGGAAAGGACAGAGGCAAAGGCACAGAGAAAATGAAGGTATGACAAACGTAACCAAAACACAAACTACATAGGTGTGAAAACATCAAGACTGACCTCCAAGGCTTCCCCCCAAGTTGCCTATGTCAGCAAATGGATCCAAGGTGTTTGGCTTGGCTTGGTGGGTGGGAGTGCTGTGGACAGATCCAGTGGGACTGGTGGTGGCGGACCGACTACCCATACCAAAGCCTCCTCCTGTTAAGGCAACAAAGAACAGTGCAGGAGACCATTACAAGCACATTTCCAGCTCTTGCAAGAACATTGGTGTACCTTTGGGTACTTAGCTTTAACTCTTTTGGGGCAAGTCATGTCAAGTCTTTTTAAATAAACTACAAGTTAAGATGACAGTCTCTCAGTTGATTTTTCCTGTCGTTATTCTCTCTGTCATTCTTGAATCCACCAATTTCAAACTGTCCACTAGGGGTCTCCCCAGAGTTTCCTTCTCAAGCCTTATCACCTGACCACCTCACCTGTTCCCAATTCCCCTCAACAGCTCCCTAAGTATATACAGCTAGTTCCCCTCAGTCTTTGCCAGATTTTCTTTGTAGAATAGCTGAGCGGTCCAGCTTTTGTTCCGTTTGCCTGTTGTTACTGATCTTATTTTACACATAGGATAGACTATTTTAAGTCCCTTTCATGCATTTCAATGGGAGAAAAAAAAGGCTGAGCCACAAAATTTGTATTCAGTATTGTCTGTATGTAAGTGTGTGTTGGCGTGAGTTTAGTACCTGAGCTTGTGGAAGCGGGTCTGTTCCAGTCCCAGCCTCCCGTGGCGTTCTGCTGCTGAATGTTCACTGTTGGGGTGGTGGGTGGGACAGGGGAACTCCGACCTTTCAGGGCACATAAAGGTTAGTCTCAGTCAGAACACACAGTGAATAGGTGAGTGATGTGATCCCACACAGTCACACTCTAAATATTAACAGGTTCGACTCTCATGAGAGGCCCTATAAGAGAAGCAATGTAGAGTGACTTGCAAAGCCAGTGTTGGAATAAGCAATAACAACCAAAAAAAAAAAAAAAAANAAAAAAAAAAAAAAAAAGAAAAGAAAAAGCATGAGCAAGTTTATTTAGCTTGGACACCAGTTACAAACAATATTGATACACAAGTACAATCACAATGTATGTTTAATACTGTGTATTAAATGTGTAATACTGTGTATTAAATGTGGCAATAGACTGGCCAGTGCCAGTCTATTGCCACATGTGGGCACATGTGGGCACATGTGGGCTGCAGGGTGGGTGAAGGAGAGCGTGCGGCATGCAGGAAGGGGTCTAGCTGCCCCGCATTACCTGGTCCAAGAAATGAGCCCATCATGTTCTGAGGCTTCGGCATGGGACCTGTCCCAAAGGGATTGAACGCTAAGAGAAACAAATGTACCCAACACTTACACTTCAGTATAAACTTGTACAAAATGATTTTTACACAGAAATCAATGTAGTATGTGTTTTAGGATGGATTTTTTCTTAGTTTATTTGAATGACTGTGCCTTTAAACTTTTCTCACCAGATGGTGCAGGAGAGGGGCAGGGCGAGGTGGTATTTGGGGNACTGTGCCTTTAAACTTTTCTCACCAGATGGTGCAGGAGAGGGGCAGGGCGAGGTGGTATTTGGGGGTACTTTGTGCGGTGTTGACTGGGCAGATGACGGCACACTCGTTGGCTGAGTAGAGGTGCCAAACAAGTCCCCTAGGAGGTCAGTGGTTGTTGCAGTAGATGAGGGCTGAGCTGAGGGACAGGGGTCAATCTGCTCCCCATCCAGGCCAAGGAGATCCACTTCATCAGCGGGTGGAGGGGCTGTGGACACTGGAGCAGGAGGGCTGGGTTTCTGTGGGGCCATGCTGGTGCTGCTCCGCTGGCTGGAGAGAGAGAGCATCTCATCATCCGAGGGCTCGCTCTCCTCGCCATGGCCCCGACCGTCTGGACCTCCATGGGGCCGGCTGGGCTCTGTTCGGAAGAGATAAGAGAGGAAGATGGTGATCAAATGAGAGACAGAGACAATCAAAGTGGAAAAAGCACTCAACAAAAGAAATATAAACCAGGTTAAATGGAAAAAAGGGCAAAGAGGGAGGTAGCAGATATTACATTTGCATACTGTATGCCTACAGCTATTGTTGTACACATAGATGATCTCTAATTATACAGTCTCCTTATGCTGCGAGCTATAACGTATAAATCATGTACTTAGCTAATATGAACCTGAAGTGATATTTCACTTTGGTGGAGCATTTTTTAAAATTATTTTAACCACTGGTGACTACAATGATTTTTCCTTTCTTCCTTTAGCTGCACCAGTAGGAGTCAGAATTTTCCAGCATTTCCATGCACTAAATATTTTGAAAAACAGGTTTCTCTTGATACAGACAGTCCAATGTTGTGGTATTTGTATACAGTATTTTTTAAGGAATGAGTACAGCCAGGTCATTAATGATCCCAGAGGTTAAGTGGCAATTTATTTTAACCAAAGTGAAATATCATGTAGGGTACTTTATTATCAAGGGGTTCATTTAATTTCAGTTCAATCAATTCAGATTGGAAATGTAAACAGCAAAGCGGTTTACAAATGACAGAAGCTTCAGAAAAATAATTTCTCAGCTGAATCAATATTACAATATCATACCAATACACTACTTCTATGCTTGTATTTTTGGGACAGCGAGATTAAATTTATGTATGACTGAACTGAACAAACCCTTGATTGACTAATATTGATGCACTGTAACGTTATCTAACAGGTCTGTCGTCTCCTCTACCGTCTTACCCTCTAGATCCAAGCCCTCCATCTCATCTTGTCAGGAAAAAAAAATGAAAGTTACATTGATTTGTGTTTCTATATGTAACTGGATGTGAATGTCTTTGGGCATATATTCGGCCTGTATTTGCTTAATCAATAGCATTTACATAGCAGGCTTTTTTTTTTTTTTTTTNTTTTTTTTTTTTTTTTTTTGGATGATCTGTTCTGCTTGCACACTGTCTTCCACATCTAAGCAGCGAGTTTGGTGTATGAGCATGTACACGCATAACTGCTGTGTGTATATTGTGTATGTGTGTTTGTGCGTGTGCACTTGTTTTACTATCTTTGTGTTAACCATAGTGCGTGAGGACACTGACAATTTTGAAAGATTACAGGGTCGCAAATTAGGTTTCAAGTTAAATTACTGCCAGTTTGTTTTATCTGAGGATTATGACTTGGGACTAGGGTTAATTTAGGAATTTGAAAACTGTTTATTGTATTTATTAATGTGAGATTGCTGGCTAGGTTTACAGCTAACTATTATATTGATGTGACATTTTTATTTGTGTTTTTTTTTAAGTGTATGTGACTTCTACACATGTTGTTATTAAATGTGTGTCCAGTCCAAATCAGCAACAATATGGACATCTTGTATATTACGTGTGTGTGTGTAACAAACGTGTCAGTGCTCATTACCAGCAATAGCCAGTGCATCCTGATGCTCCTGGTGGCAGGAGAAGAGCACATTGGGGCTGAGATCTTTACAGGGAAACTGCTCCCACGGTGGGGTGAGATCTTTCTGCTTGTCCACTCCTTCCACCTCCACGTCCAATATGACATGGAAGAGCTGAGGATACTTCTCAGGAGAGTCGCACGCATCCAGCTCTGGCCTGAGAAGACAGAAGGAGTGTGAGTGTGTGTGTGTGTGGACACATGAGAAACCGTGTGTATGTGTGTGCGATTGTATTNGTTATTTTTGAACTGTACATCCTCTGCTCAAAATCCTTTTTTTTTTCTGGATTCTGTGGCTCAAGACACATCCATCCATATAGGCCATTTCCCATTCCCATTTCCGCCTGAATAGATTTTTAGCCATTTTGATTTTTTTTTCAAAACAGTTTTTTTTTTTTTTTTTTTTTGGGAACTACTCCTACAATTTTGGCTCAATTGACATGTGCAATGTCGCGACCAAGACAAACAAAAGTTATGATATTATTTGTAGATACCTCTTATCATTTTGCTTCAATTGGCTGCCATATTTGAGTGGGTGTGGCTTCTTCAATTAAACCTGTTATATCTCATAAACAAGTCAGTCTATTGTTAGCAAACTTGGTGGACGTGTAATAGAGAGGTATGAAAAAAATGAGTTATCATTCGACCTAGGTTCTCTTTTTAGCATAAACACATTTTCTCTGTGATTAGTTTATTCAGAGCATCTTTGCTTCATGTTTTAGATGGTTGTTATCACTGTCAATACAAATTCAATACATTAAGCTGACTTTTCAAAATAAAAGTCACCCAGTTTTTGACATTTTGTTGTGAAATATGTACATGAAGTTATCAGCTTTAACTGGTCTTAATTTAGGACATACACGGAAAGCCTTGATTCAGATTTATATTTTTTACATTCATTCACTGTAGATTAATTTGCCATAAATTAGTTGTGCCTGTGACACTGAGAATCTGAATCTCCAATTATTCAGTCACTTAAATATTGATTATTGCTTCATGAGTATTTTACAGTTACATGTAAAAACTCTTCCCTTTTTCAGATTGCTTCATAATCTGCTTAGTGGGATTCTCTTAAATATTTCGGTTTTATAAAACAAGAATCAAAAACTCTAATGAACGTAACTTCCTCACAGTCTTACATTCTCAGACCCCGCCCCTTCTTCAGGGCTGGACTTTGTCATGTGACTTGGTGGCCTAAACCAACAGAGACTTGCTAGTTAAACAATTTGTAGAGCTCTGAAAAGATATGGAAATGATAAATTATTAAATTGGTCATTAGAAAAATTTTAAGTTTTAGGAAAAATGCCTTCCTTAAAAATAAAAATTTGCCCCACCCTTCCTCAACCAATCATGGTGAAGCCAGATCGTATAAATACAGCTTGGCCCTCACTTCCGCAGTCGCGCCTGGATAACCGGAACAGGTAGGACTTACGTTTACTTTTGTTGCTGCTGTGTTCTTATTAGCATTAGCTTTTTAGCAGGCTAGTTGCTGCTACTTGGGGTTGACACCAACAGCGTTTTGTTTGTTGAATTCTGAAATTGCTGCTTTCAGTTTTGGGTTTGGTCCATAAATGGTTGCTTTGGTTTTGTTTGAGTTGCTGTGTGTGAAAAGCTCAGACTTTGGTTCATATGGTTTTGTCTTGGTTGTTAACATGCACGCTAACCTGCTAGCAAACCTGGTACCAGGTACTTTAGCAGCACTTTAATGTTGCCTGTGTTATATTGAGGGTCCCGTCATGCTGGTTTTTGAAGAGTGCTTTAAAAATGTTAAATGCTGTGAACACACATTATGTCTCCACGCTGTGCTGCTGCTGGGTAAATGCTAAAATGTGCCTTATTACACACGCTTTTGTACGTTGCTGGTCTGTTTTTGTGTTAATCTTTCTGCTGAATACTGCCACTAATGTGCACGCACACGCAAGAACTATAATAAGACAACAATGGTAATAACTTTTTTTTTCTTTAAGCTGTGTGTGCTGTGCGTGCTGTGCTGCTGTGTATCTTTTGTATTACACACTCTTAAATATTGCAAATGTGATTTGTGTTTATTATTTGACGCGTTTGAGTTGCTGTGTGAAAAGGTTCAGACTTTGGTTGGTATGGTTTTATCTTGGAAGCATGCATGCTAACCTGTGAGCAAAGTCGTTGTGCAGTAGTTCAGCCAGCTGAATGCAACACTTAATTTCCTGTGTTGCTCCTCTGTGTGTGTTGAGCTGCTTTCTGTTGATGGTGTTTAAACTGTTGAATGTTACTGCCAAAACACACACTTACACATTCACTCCTGATGAACAGCAACTACCGGCTGAAATTGCTAGCAATCAGAAAGACAGCTATAAAGGTAAGAACAAGTTATGTGTTTTTTTTTTTTTTTTTNTTTTTTTTTTTTTTTTTTGTTTTTTTTTGTACTTGAACTGTATTTGCTATGTCGCTGCTATGCATGTTGCTGTTTCTTTTTGCTATATCGTTGCTGTGCATTGTGCTATGTTTTTGTTAAATACTGTGCTACACATTTGAATGTTGCAAATCAGTTGTCGCTCCTCTGTAGATTTTTTTTTTTTTTTTTTTTTTCCTGAAGCAGATGCTTTTAATTGTCTCTTTTCAGTTAATTGTAATGATAGCTGGTGTGCTTCAGTTGGTGTGTTAAAGGTTCAGACTGCACTTTGTTTGATCTCAGATGTTGACATGCATGTTAACCTGTTAGCAGTGTAGTTACTGCTCTGTGGATGTTGGTGTCCATACTACAATATCCAGTGCTACACATTAATTTGCATATGTACACTGTTCGTGTATTTTAATAAGTTTACATTATTGGACATATTTTCCTTAATGGTGCAGTTTACTCTTAAGTTAGCTTTCGATGAATTTCATAACCTTTAGCTTTGGATGAATTTCATAACCTGGACGAATTGGTAATCATGGCTCAATTTCTTGCATCATTTTGTGGACGAATTTCATAGCGTGGATGAATTTAATTTCTGACATTTGATGGATGAATTTTTCACATTTTGTGGACAAATTTCATAGCGTGGATGAATTTAATTTCTCACATTTTATTGGATGTATTTCTTGCATTTTGTCGACAAATTTCTTCTGGAGAAACGGTCTTGGTAAGTTGATCTTTATGCTAAAGAATACCTGTATTGCTAACTGTGAAATTAATCTTGAGTTTTCAATGGCTAAATTAACAGCTAAATTTTTTTTTTTTTTTTAGCATTAAAATAAGAAACTGGCAGCAAGTTGAAATGATGAAAATTGCAAATGGTTGCTGTCTTAAGCTTTGTGAGTAACTGAAACGAAAATTAGCAGTTAATGTTAGATTAACAGTATTATGACCCATGAACTGTCTGAAATTGGTATTTAACATTATTTTATTGCATTATAAGACAAACTAAAAGAATTTGGTATGTAATGTTAACTTTCCAAATTAATACCTCCCAAAATCCAACCTCATGTCCTTGCCACAGGAGGTGAAAACAGGCAAAGTACAGGGTTGACAGACAGGGTGTTCTATGGTGTAGCCTTGCTGCTACTAAAGTTGCCATGAAAACCTGTTTGAATTCACCTGGAAATGTGCTGGCAAACGGGGCTCTGGTGACTCTAAGTGGGCCAAACCCATTCAATGACAAACATGCAGAAACACTGATATTTGCTTATGTGAGCATTGAGCTAAAATTGGTAGCTCATGTACTGCACTTGAAACTTGTATGGGTGATTCTGCAAGGTAATATTCAACAAGAAATTTTATTAACCTTGCAGCTAATTTGTTTTAAATGCATTTGTCTCAAATTGAAGACTGGTTATTTCAAGTGCATCCAGAACTCTCTTGTTATCTTTTCCTTAAGTTGCCAAATAGTAGAGGACTTTCTTCCTAAAACAATAACTTGCAGAATATCTTCAATGTTAAAATCTAGCGTTAACTTATATCACTCTTTGGACTGAAAGTCTGCTTTACATCTTTACTTTTTCTTGTTCCCTGTAGGATCCTGTAAAGAAGAGAACCCCAAACTCCTGTAGTGTATCATGGTAACACATCCATCCTGTCAGGTGGAAGTACCAGGTTCAAGTCCTGGCAGGAGTTTGTCTGGATTTACTCCCCTGTCTTTAAAACTCAGGATGTTCACTCCATGACCCACAATACACTTTGAATCCTTAAAATTTGATCATACTGTGACTTATTCTAAAGAAATGTGGTTTGGATTTGGTGGATCTTGTCCATTCTATGCAAAGGACAGATTTCTAAAAGAATCAAGTTGCAGATTTTATAATTACAACACATTTCATATGACGAGCTTTACAATTTTCCAATCATTCAACTGCAGAAATTGACCTAACTAAAGCTTTACACTTAAAATTTCACTTTCATTGTGTTAAAAGGTGCTTAGGAACATTTCAGAGATTTCCAAAGTAATTTATCACATGGTGATACAAAGACACAGAAGGTGTTGTGCACACACAGATATGGACTACAAAGCATGCCATATCTTATGATTGACTTTTTTCTACTGTAACCAAATTTGGTGGACGAGTACAGGAAGTCCCGGCGAAAGGCAAGCACACATTACATGTCCTTCAGGAAATGCAGACATGTCTAGTTTGTGACTTTTCTACTGGGTGAGGTAGCACCTCCTGGAATCTGTAAAGGGAACATCAGTTTTTTTCAGCTGTACACAAATATGTATTTACAGAAGAAAGTTGCCTCACTTGTTAAACTTTAATGTGGTGGTTCCAGGAGCAATGAAGCCAGTGTGAAACTGGATCTGGAAGATCTGGGTGTTGGACACCTAATACCAGAAGAAAGATAATATTTGATCATATCATATTGTTCTGTATTGTGTATGTCTGGTAGTCTGTTTTAAATATGAAATGACAGTTACAACATATAGTCCAATAGCACTATAATTTCTCACTACATCTCATAATTGTCTTAAAGGGGACATATCATACTGATTTCCAGGTTTTTATTTAGTGAGATGTGGTGGAGAACACAATCCATTTCTACTCTCCCTTACAGGCTGCTTTAGGTAGTGTCTCTTTGAGGCCTCCTGATTCTGTACTCCCTGTTATACTACACATTAAAAATGGGAGAAAACAAACACATATGTCCCCTTTAACTGTAAGCACATGTTCTTCAGACTAGGTGTGTTACAACTAATGAAGGAAAAAAAAATGTACCTTGGCCTGCAGACGACCTCCAATGGTTGACCTCATGTGGTAGACGGATACCACCACGTCTCCATGCGCACTCACACCCAGAGGGAAAACCACCTTCCCCTCTTGGACCCTGTGCTCTCTGTTAGTAGCAAGAGTAACGAAGAAGGGTTGTGGGGGTGATTACAAAATCACATACTGGTAATATGAACAACAACAGTTCTGTCTCACTATGTCTGAGCCATGCAATCTGTGCTTTGACACACACCCCTACCTCATCCTCTCATATTCCTGAGCAGTGGTGAAGATCTTGGTCTCTCCGATCAGGACATCGCAGAAGGGCCGACAGCCACTGCGCTGCTTGTTGAAGCAGGGGACGGGGCTTATGGTCAGGGCCTTGATCATCAAGGGTTTGGAGTGGGGTAGACTGGGCTTCTCCGATACCATACTACATACATAGCTGATGTACCTGGATGAAGATGAATAATCGCATAGATTTGTTTTTTTTGTTTGTTTTTTTTCTGTATCTCTCATTTTGTATTTTATGGTGATATGTACTCTACTTTATTTCAATGATGAGCTACCAATATAACAAGCGTAGATGCTAAACACAAAACTAGTGGCTGTATCAAGCCAACAAAAAGTAAGAACTGTTGGAACCTCATGTTCCTGTTCATAAGTGACAGTGTTACTCTCAAATAACAAGTCAATAAGAAATCATAATTCATGCCAGAAGCTATTAAAATAGTATGATAATGAATCCTACAGCATTTTCTTTGTATCAGTCTTGTTTCACAGTTCTCACTCTTGTGGGGATTTGGACCAACTAAAGACTCATAAAATAGAGCTTTGATTACAACAATGAATTGTACTGCTGCTGGTGACTTCTTATCACAATTACAGCTGGTTTGAAGCTGTCAGACTTGGAGTTTATCAGCAGAAGAAACAGAGGAAAAGTGACTGTGAAAGAGCTACAAAAGAAGTATCAAGCCACATGTAGCCTTAGTGTTTTAGTGTCTGATTTTTCATTCTGTCTCACTCACACACACGTGCAGAGGTGCAAACCTGTGGTGTGAGGGCCAAAGGCCAGAACCTGGTCTCTTGGCGCTGAGTAGCTGCATGGCAGGAACTGGATTGTTGAAGAGGTGGCAGAAGCAAAACATGGCACAGACCAAAACACCCGAAGGTGCACGGCCATCCTAAAAACACGAGAGGCATACATGGTCATATTTGTTGATTATATTTTGAAGATCTCCAACCTTACTTTTGGTCTTATCTGCACAACAAGAATCTTGTTGGTGAATGCAAAGGTGTGAACAGGAAATGTATGAACTTTATAAATATAATAAATCTAAGTTCATTTAAAGTTACAGGAAGGGGAAACACTGAAAAGCTTTCCAGCAATTTGAAGCACAGAAATTCAGTTTTGAGGAAAGAAGTGTTTTTTGTGGGGGTTATGCAAGGTGAAGCAGCTTGCCAAGCCACAGCAACAACCACAGTGACTTGGCAAAAACATACACCACCACATCCCAGTGTACAGTACTGCATAACAGAAATAGAGTAGCTAGAATGAGTAAGTTCTGAGTTCTGTGGATATTATGTGGTGGTTGGATTGCACAATATTTAAGGATTTTGACTGTATGCTTCCATGGAAAACTGGCAGCTTATGTCTACTGAAACCCCAACAGGTCACTATGGCAACTACATTGAGTTTTCAAGTACTTCAGTGGAATACATCAGAAAAAGACTTATCTATCCATTCCAATTCTGTGCCAACACGTGACTCACATGCAGAGTATAACTGAATAGTCTCCAAAGCCAGCATGGCAGACAGAGACAGTTCAGACAATTCTCTTTTCAATGCAAAGAGCAACTTGCCAGCGAAGCAGCAGCAAAGATAGAGAAACAGACACAATGGAAACTAAAGCCGAACAGAAACAATGGAAGTTGTTTGACAAGTTCCAAGCTGTGTTTCATTTGGAAAGAAAGCAGGCCAAAGGTCCAGTACAAAAGGGTAGAAACAGGGAGAGGAGAGGGAAAGGATGGAAATATGAAAGGGCATAGAAGCAAGGTTTTAGTTCCCTTGTTTATCTTTCTTTGGTTTATGTGTGACTTTTGCAAATGTAAGCCTGTTTTGATAGAAAGCAGGAAGGGCATCATTGTCTTCTTATAAAGGGAGGATTAAAAGGCCTCACAAGGCCTTTTAGCTTCCCTTTTTTCCTCCTTTTCATGTATTTAGCTGACATAGATTCCTCAAGATCATGACTTTATTTGATGTAAAAACCATTGACAAATTATCTATTTTGATATTAAAAAATTAGATAAGGGAAAACTGAGAGACATGAATTCTGGGTATGGTTTGAATAGTTTTCTGTTTCCTGCAGGACAGCATATTTGAAATGCTGAGCTGGAGCTCGAAAATGTGCCAAACAAGAATTAAAACCTTTGTAGGGGGTGTGTTGTTGAACAATTAAGGATTCCCAGATAAGACATAATATGTAGGAAATGCACCAAGAGCCATTAATATGATCTAACCCAGAGAATGACCTACTTTATAAGCCTTTTTTGGAAATCCAGTTTGCCAATGAATAGAAAAGGTTGGCGGGGATAAGTATGATGAAGATTTGTGGTTTCTTCTTACCGAGCAGGTGATGACACACACATTCTTGGGATTTTGTTTGAGCCAGTTGTGCATGTTCTTACAGACCGCAAACAGGTTGTGGAGGCTGGGAGCCTGGCGAGATGGCCAGTTACACTCTGAAACCTGGAAGGTGGATGGTGCAGGAAACAAGAGATAGAGTTGAAGAATGAAGACAGAAAATCAAACACAGAAAGATGGTAGAGAGTAAAAGAGATCACAGTAGGAAAAGGGAAAAACAGAGAAAGACAGACAGTAAGAGATGGAACAAGCCATAAAACAAGAAGGAGTGGTTATCAACAGCACCGCAGCAAGGGAGCAACACAACACATCAGTTTCCGCCATGAGTCATCTGCTAGAGATACAGCAATTTCTGCAGCAGACAGGGGGCCAGCTTGGTCATGTTGATTCCGCAGCATGACTCCACAGCTTCCTGGGATATATCTGCCTGAAGGTGGCAGTCTGTTATTCATGAAGACACCACATGTGCCTCTAATCTGAATCCAGTTGTGCAGAAGCACTGACTGAAATGAACCATGGATCTTAAGCTGAGGACAGTCATAACCATAAAACTTGAATAAGATAGAATTAATAGACATTCTCACTCAAATTCGGCTTTGTCAAATAGTAATTCAGATGGTTCACTTGAATAACAATAAATTGATCTTTTATGGTCTTTTATTTTAACACTGCTGTTCCACTAAACAATGACATCAAAATGTACTTGTTCCACAACCAAAGGTGTTATAAAACTCATCACTCATCATTCAAAGGAGAATTTTCAAAATAATGAGCTGGGAGAAACTTTTGGAATTGTTGGATAGTATAGCAAAATCAGGGCGAGTATATTTGAAGTGTAAAAGTTTGTTATTGGGATTATTTGGTTGAACACTGCAGGAGGACTTGTGTTGAGCACAACTTTCCAAATTTCAAGTTCTGTGATCATAAATTCAGTCAACAGCCGAATCATTTGAGGCTTGATTTTGCAATTTTTTTGATATTAAGATAAACAGAGTCACAGAGCTTTTGTGATGTAAAGGGTTATTAGTCTGCCAATCCCACTAGAATGACCCACTTTACAGTTTTCAGCTATTTTTAGTTTTTTTTTTTTTTTTTTTTTTTTAAATTTTGCATCTAAGCTACATTCCCCATCAACAAAATTCACCGGGATGTTCATGTTGCTCTGTGCCTGCTGCATGTGTAAACAAGGAATTGTTTGCTGCCACATTAGCCATAAGCACTTAATAAGCCAATAGCTCTGTTACTTTGTAATCGTTCTGCCCTCTAGTGGTCAAAAGGAGTTAATGCAGGAACATCATATTATGGCTTGAGTGGGATGAGCTGATTAGATGTTTTTCTCTGGTTGTTTCCGCATCTAAAGACCCAAAGTAGTCAGAGTCTCTCATTAAAATATCTACAGGCCACAAATAGTCAAATGTGACTAAATTGGTCTATACCATGTAGAAAGTACATCTGTAGCTATAATAATCACTCACCCGGTTGGAGAACTTGGCGCCACGGTAGTTACGCTGTGATAGGTTGAAGACAGTGTAGTGGTCGGCATGGCGACTGTCCAGGAAGGATCGGATGTCCTCTACATGGTTCTGGTAGCCAATCTGCACTGACTCCGCTGGGTAGGTCATCACTGAAATAAAGAAATAAACAAAGAACTTAAGTGCCTCCAAAATGACATTTTGTGCATGTGGAAATCAGACATATTTTGAAGGAATTTATTTTCATGCAAAATCCTGAGTAGAGTCACATTCAAACACAAGGATCACTGGTTGCACACAATGTATTATGGGAAAGAAGCGCTCAGGTGACAACTGACCAAGTGACTCAAAAGAACACATTGCTGCTCCAGCCTCATATGGTTCTGTACGAGCATGTAAAGCTGGAAGTAATTTAAATTGGACAGAGACAGGGAGGGGGGGTGTATAGAGCATTTAGCTCTATTGTGTGTGTGCACGTGCGTGTCTGTGTGTGTGTTATACACTATAGACTAGTCAGAATGAGTTGGGCTGCACCACTGCTTTGGTGGGAAAAGGCCTAACATTTTTTAGTGGCTTTGTTAGTGTGCATACATACACACAGCTCACACACACTCACAACACACACATACATACAATGTCCATGAGCTAGTAGCATGTGTATTTACCTATGATCCGTGATGTGATGTAGGCAATGTCCAACTCCCCCTTTGTGTATCTGTAAAGAAGAAATTAGCCTTTATTAACAATTTATGGGACATTATTATTTTCAAACAATTCTTTAACAAGACAATAACAGATTGGAGGAAATTGAAATATGGCCACTATTCACAAAAATCAACAAAATCACTCTGTTTTTGTGTCGTATTCAATGTATATTTTGCAATTTCAGATTCAACAGATACAAATGACTGCTTTCAGATAAATTATGTATTCATGGAAGGTCAGATGATGCCCTATTCTTGAAAAATCACATCAGTAAAAAGGGCAAATCAATAAATAAATGTTCAGCATCCCAAAGGTTGATCTGCCTACTTCTGTCAGTGCACGACATACAGCCTGTATGTCATGCATATATAAGCAATTAAATCTGAGCAAACATGCCTTAGAGGGGAAACTTCCATGTGCCTATCTGTGGGGAAGCTGTCTTTTCATTTCACAGTACTGGGCTGAACAGCCTGGGATCAAAGGAATGCCATATGTGAAACATTAATTTGAGTGGCACTGACTTTCATTATCAAATTTAGCTTTTCCATATGGAGATTTTTAGGTTTGAGAGCAGCTGTAGTGCAATCAGACAGATGTGTTGTAGCCGCACTAGAGGATGCTGCTGTAAGGAAGAGAATGAAAAATTCCACTGTGCTAATGCAGCAGTCTTTGCATTTTTGTGCAGAATATGTTCAGATTTTTGTCTTTACTGCAATTAGTGTGGAGAAATCAATAGCTACAGTACACATGGTTTTAACATGCATATATACATACTGAGTGTACAGGAGATGAAGGGTGGGGTTTTGGAGTGCTGCTAGATATGTTTAATTTGATAGAATCTCACAAGAATAGTGTTGATCTCATAATTCTTGAAAAGTTATTTTATTTATTCATTTTTGTTGTTTAGTAAAATACTTAACCCAAATGCAGAAAGTGATTACACTAGCTCCTGTAGCTCCATCGTATTTGAACCACACTGGCAAAACCCATTAGTAGGCTAATGTGTATCAAATTAAGTTGCCTTGTTGCCCTCTGTGAAAAATCCCTCTAGCCAGACGAATCGAAGCTAATCATCTCTGTGTGGCCATGGATGAATGCCACATGGCCCTGATGCAATCCTGGACCTAGTTATGTAATGCAGGGCTCTGGGCTGAGAGTATGTTATGATACCATAATATTGCAAGTAAATGCATTTTTCAACAGTTATGTGTTTCAATATTGTGCTTCCTCATGCATGATTACATGCGGCAATTAATTGTTTTTATTTATTACAGTGATGTAAAGCAGCCTTCGAAGAAGCTGAAAACTACTAGCACTTATAATTGCTAACAACCAGAGTTAAGTGTACACTATTGAAATTTTGTCCACTAGTGGCACTGTAGAGCAATGTTTTGATGCTCTACATGCACAAGGACAGACACATGCACGCTCACTACAGAGGGTAGCATAGAAATGGCAACAGAATGCATAGAGTAGTCTTATAGGCATTATGTTAAGAAAATTTTGTGAATTTATTAGGTAATTGTTAAGGGTCATGAAAGCAACTAAGCCTGTCCTCATTCTAAGGGCTTTTTTATATAACACAACTTAATTAACTGATTTAAGAATTAACACAAATAAATTAATCTGAGGTTAATGTAACTCCTACTTTCAATGTCTTTAGGACACTTATCATATTACATTCCATCGGAGAGAAGAGCTTTCTATTGAACACTGGAAATGTGTGTGTAGATCTGTGGTTTTATAGATTCTTGCTCATTGCCTCTTTGATGAAGCAGGTCAGGTGTCAGATTTAAATGGTTATGGCCAATGGCTATAGAGTATGCAAATGAGCAGCTGCCCTGACCTGTAGAGGATAGAGTTGCAGCCAATTAAAATGCACTACTTAAGATGTGCTATGTAGAAGTGGCGAGGAAGGACACAACTGGAAAGAAGGGCAATGCTGACACTGTGGAGGGACGCTCCCCACTAATGGCAATGCAAATGGGAAATTGGCCACAAATACTTGCCCATATTCAGTTGGAAAACTGAATACTGCAGTGGCTGTTAATAGAATGTTTACCTTGATTTAACTGCAACAAGCATCAGAAGCATGATAATATGCAGTAAATGATACACTGATATTATGCAGGTGAGCATTGCTGTTTACAATGAAATAGCCATTCCTTTCAAATTGCTGATGTATTGCCTGAAAAAAAGACATATTTTTTCATCCCAGCAGTCTAAAGCAGGCTGTATAGTTTAATTTTAAGATGCCATTATTTTGATGCATGATCACAGATTTCCATTTCCACACCATTTTTGGAAAGCTCTGTGTATACAGAAAGGCAGCCAGAAAGTAACTGTGTGCTAACATTATTTTGATGGTTCTCATTTATCCTGTACATGTTTTCTAAAAGCTGCGCAACACTTATTCCTCACTCATAGGCATTTGCAGACCCTGTATGGTTATGCAGTTGTCTGACAGCAGATCACACACACATGCACACATCCAAATACCCACACACAAACACAGTGCCCAATGTTTATATTTCCCACTGGCAAGTAAACATCAGGAGCGCAAAAGCCATTTCAGGCCAAATAGATTATATCAGTCTAGAAGCTTCTTTAATGACCATATATGTGCTCACTAACTTCTGGGGCTGATGCAACTTGCAAAACTGCAGCTGAAAAAGAAACTCTGCATAAGAAAATTTCAGGCTTATCCTGATCATTGTCCTTCCAATGTGAGCCATATTGATTCAGTGGAACTTGCTGATTCAGAACTGCCATGACCTATATACTGGTTAGACAAACACACACACACACACACACACACACACAAGGCAGATGTTTGGCCAGCATCTGTCTTACAGTCTGTGGGTGTTGCCAGCTCAGGCCTGATACAGCTGGCCAATCAGAACAGAGAAGGCTTTTTGAGAGGGGAGGCTTAAAGAGACAGAGCCTAAAACAGCCTGTTTTCCATCAGTATGCACAGTGGTGCTGCAGCAAGACAGAGTAGAAGTAGTTCAGTGTTTTTTCAGATTAAAGCATTGCAAAGGTTGGAAAATAGAGCCCTAAATGAAAATAACATAGAATTCTTTCTTGTAAGTCCCTTTATGTACACTTTTGTATAGGTGTACTTTGTACTTCTACACACTACAATACACTCCAAGTACAATATTTCACTTTTTTCCTGCTATGTGACTGCATTTATTAGGTACTTTGCAGATTCTTATTTTACGTTCAGCATTAGAATAAACCAGATAAATATTGCTGTTTGTCAGATAAAAATCTTCTCTGTAGCCTTCTTTAGAGGGAAAGGGATCAGACAATTTATTCATACAGTATCTCCAATTCACGGGATTTTTTTAAATTACTTTATTCCAGAATTTTAATAATTTTACACAAGTACCCACCGCACTTAAGTGTAGAGTGCACACAAGTACACACCACCACACACAGGGCCCTAATGAAATGAATACTTCTGTATCAGCAGTGCACTGGCCATTTGGCACAATGAACCGCCATGAATAATTCAGCCAGGAGAGGAGAATAGACAGCAAAGAGAGGAGCGGAAGAAAAGGTGGAGCCAAGATGAGAGGCGAGCACCGCCGAAAACACGAGGGAACGATAGGACAGGAGAGTGGGTGTTTGCCAAAATGTGAGCAGAGGACGGGAAAGACAAGAGAGGAAAAATCCTGATTAAACTTGCTGAGTCAATAATGAGAGGAGGTGTGTGCATGTGTGCGTGTGTGTGTGTGTGTGTGTGTTTTTGACAGTACAGAGGCCCCTTTGTGCTGCCTGGTGCAGATGCCTGTGCACAAACACACTGTGAGGTCAAGCTGTGCCAGACTCTACCTTCCTCTTTCCTCCATCTAGCTAGATTCAGCACGTTTACATGCACAGAGAAATCCGTTAATTGAGAATTAAACCAGAATACAGTAATCCGTTTATTGAGATGATGATTAATAAACTGATTATTGTAATAACTGGTGTAAGGCATTTACATGGGTTAAGCTTAATCTGGTAAATTGTCGGTTTATTAAAGGAAGTCGTCACAGGACGTGCAAAATCAGGATCAATCTGACCTTTTACCTTTGACCCTACATCACAAGTAAACAAAACCTAGCTGCTTATAGCTAGCTGCTATTAGCAATGTATTTGGTTACGTCTTTTTATTTTTATAGTGCTTTTTTATTTATTGGTTTGTGTTACTTGATTCATGCACAGAATATACTATGGCTGATATGTGTGTTGCTCCACAGAAGCTGGCAAATAAATTATGCTGATGTTATGTTTGGCGATGGAATGCAACAGTTTCGTGGAACCCCTCATTCATGTGGGAAGGGGGTGCGGAGTCAAGACTGGTGGGACGGAGTTGTTCTGCAAGAGTTTTCTGACCTCGAATGGAAGGAAAACTTTAGGATTACACGCAGGTCATTTGTTAGGTTGTGCGAAATGATGGAACAAGTGATAAACCCAAGGGAACCTGCTTTGAGGCATGCACAGCGTCAATATGCCAATCATAAACCGGTTAAGCGTCTACATGGCAATTCATAATCGCTTTATAATCGCATAACCTCCGTAAGTTGGGTAAACAGATTTCTCATAGCCAATCTCGAGTATAAGCTGACCCTCTGATGTTGTTCCATCTATTTATTTATTTAGCAAATTGTTCCGTTGTGATCATTTGTTATTAACTGACAGACAAGGCAGCACACACGTCTTCCAGCAAAACTCCCATTCCTTTATTGAAATAGGTCCCCACGGCAACACATCACATCAAAAAGGTTCCTATTTCATTACTGCTGTATATTACCCAATACTACACAAATTACCTGTTTTTCTAGGTAATGTCATAGCATTCCTCTGATTTTCTGAAAATAATCCATGTACGGTAGCGGCAAGCATGACAGTAGCTGATTACCGTAAACGAACTACCGTAATTAACATTAGCATTAACGTAACTGATAACGGTAATCAGCAGCTAACCGTAACTATTACCGTAACTATGGTAACATTAGCTGACATTTCCGGACTCCTCTTCCTCGTCTGAATCGCCAAACAGTTTATTCCAGTCCTGCTCTGTGTAATGTGTGCCCTCATCACTGACGAGATCGTCATCCCAGTCAACCGGTATGTTCGACTCCTCTTCCTCTTTTTGATCTGTCTTTTCATTTTCTAGCCAAAGGGCGTCATCCTCTGTTCCATCCAAAGCGTTGCTGATGGATATCTTTAAAACTGATTTTCATATCCTGTAGGGCACACAGGCTTTTTTTCCACTCCCGTACTTGTTTCTCATTCACACCAAAGTGTAAAGCTGCAGATATCATGCTCTGCAGCATATTCCGCAACTTGAATCTTGAAACTAGCCTCATATGATGCTCTTTTCCTCTTCTGAGTCCATTTAGTTTCCATTCTGTGTTGTATCTTACATCAAGCTTCTTGCTAATGTAGCACAAAACATCATGTTGAAAGAGACTAGCAAATAATGTTACCGTACCGGTATATGAAACAGCACTTTTATAAGGTCGTCTGATTGGTCCATTCTTTTGTCTTTGCCCAATCACAACAGCGCTTACTGGCCGCCGCAAAATGTGCTGGATAAGATGTTTAGTCAGGAAATATCTCATTCTAANCAGCGCTTACTGGCCGCCGCAAAATGTGCTGGATAAGATGTTTAGTCAGGAAATATCTCATTCTAAGTTATGATTTAAATATTTTTCCATGGGTAGTGATTATGGGTATTTCCACCCCTGGAAATTTCCTTCTCTGGGATCTGATTTGAATTACTCATGTATAAGCCGACCCCCCGATTTGCGTTGTGAAATTTGGTAAAAAAAAAACAAAAAAAAAAAACAAACAAACAAAAAAAAAAACTCGGCTTATACTCGAGTATACATTAATCAGTTTATTGGCCATAAGCTGATCATAACCCATTTATTGTGGTGCATGTAAACGCATTGACTGTGTCTCTTAAATCTGTTGGAGATTTCACATTATAATAATAGGTATTCAAATATCAATCTATCAATCGATAAATTAATGCCCCTAATTAGCTGAACACATGCAAAAAAAAAAAAAAAAAAANAAAAAAAAAAAAAAAAAAAAATAGCCAAGTATTTTGCTAATATTTCAGTGACTAACCCAGATTCTACTATAGCTGTGATTTCAGTGTTTAATAGTCTTACTTAGGCCACAATCCCACTGGATGCATTTTTAGCACCAGGGGGCGCCTTTCTGTAATTGATACCAATGGTTTTGAAGCATTTTGCTTGCTTCTTTATCGCAGTGTAACCTGGTGGATCAGACATGTTTAGATTTGTTCTTCTGTCAGTCTCAATGAAGCTTCTATTGATTATCCTCACACTAACTGACATGTTGCCTAGCAACAGCAAGAGGTCTCTCTCAGCAAAAAAGGCATGTGATCAGAATCAGAGATGCATAGACAGAAAGAATTACCTTGAATCTTACTTTCTGGCATCCATCTGATCCATCTGATTGTGGCCCAAACCTCCCAATGATTATTGCTACCAAAACATGTCACATAAGCATTTTTCAAGTAAAATTATTTGATGATGCAGAATGGAAATTTCAGGCAAAACTTTCATCCATTTTTAGCCATTTGTAAAATTTTTTGCCCAATTAACACAAATTTAATAGGAAACCGGATGTTTCTGGGGGTTTTGGTTGAATCTTGTTTCCAACTCAAAGCCAGTTATTTGCATCTGTTAGCTCTTTAGCTTGTGCTTATTTTATGCTTTCTAGCAATAATTTTTCCTGTACTGTCAGGTGTACCAAAAATGACGTTTTGCAAAATTAGCATAAAGCATCAGTCCTTAGCATAGCTTGACTGTGAACTGCATTGTGCAATAGCCACATCACGTGTATGAGCACAGTGGTCACTTACGTGGCAACCTGATGCATGACCTTGGTGGACGTGTCCTTCAGCGTGTCCTTCAGGTTGTCTTTGAAGTTGCTGAAGAACTTCCCAGCTCCTCCCTTCACCATGTCCAACAGCCCTCCACCGTAGCCAGCATCCATGTCTGAGAACATAGGACCACCAGCCAATCAGAAGCCAACAGGAAATAAAACACATACACACAGACAGACAACAGAGAAGCAGACTTCTGCGTACAAGCAGATGTTGGAAGAAACCTCATTTCTTAATACCAGAAAATTCTGTTCAAATCTACAAAGACTATTAAATATGATTAATCTTTCAATGCATTTTTAAAATACTAAGATCACCTAAACTGGAGTTTACAGTTTGTCATTTGACTGCAGCGAATGTATGAGTCATTGCATAACACACTGAGTGAGTGTGTGTGTGTGTGTGTGGGTGTGTGTGTGTGTGTGTGTGTGTGTGAATTAAGAGATAGTTGGTTATGACCCAAAAGTCGTGTCTGAATCAGCACCCCTCTGGTGATCTCAAAAACTCTCTCTCTCTCTCTCTCTCTCTCTCTCTCTCTGTCCTACATCCACATATAACACCTACAATCTCATCTCCTCATATGTATCTGGCTGATAAATCCAGAGGCATGCATTAAACATGATGCAGCAGAAAACTGCCTACAGCAGGATTTTCATTGTTTTCATCTCTTTAGACTCATCAAACCATACTTGTCTTCTTCCCATCACCCTGAGGAAAAAAAAAAAAACAATAAAACAACACACAATTGATTTCATCCCATAAACATGGCTTCATAAACTAGTTTTGCTGGTTCTTGAAACAACTCTTCTAATCATCGGGTTCAAGGACCTCGAGCGGCCCTTGAGGCAGCTCCAGGGTTAATTTCTTGGTTAATTTCATTCACTAGAGATTATCCTAGGTATAAAACAAATTCATCTATTAAAATTAGCTCAAACTCAAGCACTATTTTTCTCTCTCACCCTTATTATCTCCCCACATACAACACATACAGTTAGTGGCTGTCAGTAAGGGAGCATTAGGACAACTCTATGGGTGTATGAACCATGAAATAATATTGGGGCGGTGGTGGTCCTACTTTTAAACATTCCTTCCATTCCTCTTTCTCTCCCTGTTTTGCTCATTCCATCCTGTCCTCCTTTACCTTTTAAAGAAAAAGGGAGACTTCTTGTGTATTACTTTATTTATATTTGAGATCATTCTTCTGTGAATTCCAAAATTAGATCTCCCATTTTTGGAAGTACGGGTCTGATATATGCGACAGGGATTCATTTCTCTGACAAATAAAACTGCTTCTTGTTGGGAGCATACCATGTGATCCATGAAAAATTCCCAAAACGTCCTAAATGTTTCTTCAAATGTGATTTTCCCAGTGGCAATTAAAATAATGGCAGAAGTAATCAATAAAAACATCCTACTGTAAGGTTTTTGCATTACAAAAGTACTATGTAAAACAACACAAAAAAAGACCAAAAAATTGATAATCTCATCATTCCTTTTAAACCATTCAAACTACTTTTTAGGAGGTTACTTTTTTTTTACATCCTATGAAATTCTTCTTTCATTATGTGCACAAATTCTGTCCTCTGTTTGCAAAGCAGATAGCATGAACACTATGTAAGAGGAAAAGAAAGAGAGGACGACAGGAGCACCAAACAGACCCAATGCCTCTCGTACGTTAATCCACTGATACAGAGAAAACCCCTTTAAACTTTAAACTCCCTGAATGGACTTCATATTGACTTAATTTGTTAACCTATCTTTGTTTGGTCTTCTTTCTGGCCTTCACAAACTTGTAGCGTAAATTTTTCGTACTTCATGTGACAGGAATGTTCCTCTGACTCCAGAGTACAGGCTACCACCTTCCAGGAAGTGGCAGCCATTTGGGAGTCTTTATAATCCCTCATGGAGGATCATATAGATGCAGGTACTTCCTCACCTCTTCTTCCAGTTGCTCATCAAATTTGTTTGGCATTGCTTTTTTCCTTTGCTTGGCCAACTGTTGATGAAGGTGCATTTACGTCACATGGACTCCATTCACATTGTTTTGAATTTTGACTATGAATCTGCCTATCATGTTTGATACCTGCACATGTAGAGTGAGGTAGCTGAAGGGGTCAACTGTGATGATGGAAGTACAAAGCTTCAAAGAATACCCACTACAAAGAGAGCTGCTCCACAAAACAGGACCAGGCCAAAAGCCCACCCCTCCTTCCCTCCTCCCCTCCTATTCTGTTCACCAGGTCAACCAATAGGTGTGTGTGTGTGTGGGGGGGTGGGGGTG
>VXCM01002164.1:82500-100850 GCA_014773175.1 Lucifuga dentata | reverse complement strand
GGGGGGAACAGATGAATGCAGGTAAAGGAAAATAAGAGAAAGACAGTGGCATGAATGACCTAAAAGCTTGATGAGCAAATGGACTAGTCAGAATCTCATTCCTACACTACACTCACTACAGCTTTTCTGTATCCTGAACCTAAATGACTGTAGTGTCAACCCACTCTCATCTGCTTAATTATAGATGCTGCTGAAGAGACAACAGGTCTATGATTAATCATCTACTATAAAACTTTACAAGAGGAGTATTGGAGTATCCTGCTGGTTTGAATAGCAACAAGCTCATACAGACAGCAAAGCTTCAACTTATTGGCAGAGATTGTACTTTAGATGCAGTCTGACAGTAATATATGCAAACTATAGCAACATAAATGGAGTAAAATCCTTCTTTTACCTTTTAATTATTTCCTATTGATGTCATATAAAAAATGATTGACCCAGTTTTACTATATGGCTTAAGAACCTACTGCATACCAAGAGTCCCTCATTGGACCTGAGTCCTGAGGCATGACTACATTTAGATTATAGCCTGATACTGTAAGAATCATTGGAAGGATTCTTCAGCCTCAATGTGAGGTGGCTGTCTCATGTTTTTCAAAGTAAAAAGCATACATTAGCTAAATTGAGGCAATCTACTGTATTAAATATCAAATCAAATCAAAGTATCAAATTCCTCCAATAAAACAGCTCTACGTGACAGCTGTCAGCAAAGTGGGTATTGAGCTCAGAAATGTGTTTGATCCCTGTGATTACAGTGTCACTTTTCAACTTTTGCCATCAAGTGAGGTCTGACTTATTTTCCTGTTGACAAATAATACAGAAACAAACAGTCCATCAGATTTGGTGTGGGATTGCTTTTCCTCTAGTCAATCAAAAGATGAAAAAGTCACAGAGTTTGGAGAATTATTTGACTTATTAGACAAAATATCTAATTTGTAATACCAAATTAAATATTTTGCCTGCTAAATGATATTTGTATCATTTAGCAAATAAATATTGTCATAATTTTAGCCTTGACCTTTATCATACTGAATTACGCTTTATTTCACTCTCTCTGAATTCCTAGTGTTGTTCCTTTGGATCATTTTAATTGTTGATATTAGATGTGTTTTCTATAGTACCAGATGACTTTCAGACTTTCACTTTCTTTTTTTTTTTTTTTTTNTTTTTTTTTTTTTTTTTGTAAATATATATTTACAACTGACACAATCAGACTTAACTTATATAACATTGAAAACATTAAGTGGACTGCACACCCACGTGCATTAGGTTAAGGATAAGTGAACTGCTGGTGTGAGCAGGTCGTATATTCAACATCATAAATATTTCCCTCAGTCCATTTGCAGCAGCCATTAATTTGAATCTTCTTGGATAAAATGCTTCTAGGTTTGCTCATCTCTAAACAATATCAAAGGATAATAATTTAACCAATATGTACTGTGATATTAATCAAATATGACCACCATATGCTGTTGCAGATGTACAGGATACTTTCTTTTTCTCTCTCCCTTGTACATTATATCTACTTCTCTGCATCTCTATGCGGAGCTATCCGTATATTAGCCAGCCTATGAGCCTGTGTGTTTGTGGCCAGATGGATGTGGGAGTGTGCAGACTGGTGAGCCAGCTACAGCAACCAACCCTGCTAATACAGACAAGAGGGAAGGCTCTGATACAGGCTCAATCAGGTAAAGCAGCAGCTGAAGAAACCAGCTATTTACAGAGAGAGAGAGAGAGGGGAAGGGATAGAGGGGNGGGGGGGCATATTCGGGACACAAAATGCTCCTGAATAGTCAAAAACATGACCGGTTTCTCTGAATCCAAGTGCCAACTGCTATCCCTGAATATCCGGGTTGGTGTAAATGGGACAGATGGATTCATGAACACACACAGAAACAGATACACATTGCAAACACCAACCATAATGCCTGGCTATAGTCAGATATCTGACACTGGAGTTCCAACTCCCCTCCCTCCCAGCACCAATCCCCTCTCGTCACTGACCCTCCCACCCTCCTCGTCCAGCTTCTTTTGTTTCACACAAATGTTCGTCCCTGGAGGCTGGCTGACTCCTCGGAGCACTGCAGTGAACACAGAAGCTACAAACACAACACAAGCCTTCGCCGGTGTATATGAGGATTAGTGTGTAACCACACAGTACAACCTTCAAACCCAGAGTAATCATACCTTCATCCCTAACCCTGCTGCCCTTTACTCAATATCAGTGGAGTGCCATGATCACAGATGCACAGTTGAGATAAAGGCAGAATACAGTATCATTTCATGTATTCTAAATATTACGATTGCTGTTACTATATTAGCATTAGCAGTTGTAAAAGTAAAGTAGTAGATTCAGTTTAGCAGTAGCAGCAACAGCAGCAATGTAATAGTAGTAGTGATATCCTTAGTAATATTAGTAAAGGGCAGAGTGATACAGATAATTGTTCTTAATGGGGTTAAAGTGTCAAACTAAATGAGTTATTATGACACAGGAGATTTTCTGTTGGAATATTTGCCTTTGTCATTAGAGTGATCAATTAAATGTTATATTACACTTATTGCCTGCTCCTTTGGTTTTAATTAAAGACATTAGGCTACCAAACTTTCATTCATAGCTGCTCATTTCATTGACTTCTGTGCATCTGCAGTCAGGTACTTTAGCAGAATTTATTACAACTATACAAATGCAACAAATTGCATTATTTGACATTTGGGTTCCCTAGAATAGATAAAGTGTTTTAAAATAAATGATTTTCATATACTTTCAATTTTAATATCTTTTGGACACTGGGAATACAGTAGTATTGTGTGCTACTGTATGTGAAAATATTTAAGTATTGATGAAACACTCAACATACAATATGACAAATGAATGCTATATACATCTATATACAGTATATGCAAAGACAGATGCATATTTTGCACATTTGATTTCTAGTTTTGATCATTCATGATTATTGTTTGCCCTAGAAAGATGGACAGGACTGGGTAAACCGCATCTAAAATCACACAAAATAAGAAAATGAAAATCTAACCCATAACTTGTGGTACTGGGACATAGCTTCATTTATATTCTTAATACAGTAGCGGTGTGGTTCCCTGTGTGGGGTTTGGGAATCACTAGGATCCCTAGGGGATTCCAGGAGGTGCGTGGCAATATGAGATATGGAATACTTTCACTATTGTTAGCCATAGTACTGTCACTTGTATTCACTATATACAGATTGATCAGTCACATGATGACAGAACACTGTATAGAGTCGTCACGGCTAACATTAGGAGTCTCCGGTGACCCTTAAAGTTGCCAGAGGCGGTGAGGACTCTTACCTGAGCTGTCCATGGTGCTGCAGTCCTCCTCTCTCAGCGGGCCTGCCTTGGGTCCAAGCGCGGATCCTCCGAGTGAGCCGCTGCTGCTCCCTCTCCCGAAACCGAAGCTGTCTCCGCCGCTATCGACCAGCTGCAAAGATTCATAGCCGTCATAATTGGTCTTTTTCTTATAGGCGCCCAGCAAGCTCATCACCGAAGGCCACAAAAGAGGAATTAAAGACAAAAGAAGCCCCAAAGACGTGCTTGGCTACGCCGCGCCACGTCGCCACCGCCGCCACTGCTGCTTCTGCTGCTACTGGGTGCACCACATGTCCGAGGAGAGGAGGACGACCCGACTCCGCTTTTCCGTGGGAGAACGAGATTCTCTCTCTCTCTCTCTCTCTCTCTCTCTCTCTCTCTCTCTCTCTCTCTCTCCCTCCCTCTTCCCTCAGCACTGCATTTTACTATACGACGTGACTGCTGCTGCTGTCGCCGTAGTCCCCGACTGAGTTAAAGGACCTTACCGGTGATTTTGCGCGTTTGAGCCCAGTAAATACTACCCGGATACACCTTACATTACTGTCGACTATTTTCCAAAACATAAAACTATGTTTATTTTTTCTGTCATTTTGCCAAATCCCCGAATTTTTCTAAATCAAATCTTCAGGTGATACACTCACCTTAAAATTCAATGTTTAGCCTGCTAACACCTATGCACGATTGTAAAATGCATGGTCATTTTTAATTTCTCAGTAAAAGCAGTCTTCTCCTGGTATGTATATTCCTTGGCAGAGACATGCATTTTCTTCCATGCAGCTCTAGGTAATAGAGCTAAAGTAAAATTAAGTATCTGACCAAAAAAACTGAATTAGGCCTCATGTTTACTGTGATGGATTACTTATCTCAAGCACGTTTCAAGTCTTTACAAGTCGATTTTTACAGCGTACTGGAATTAACTGAAACTAAATGGCTGCCTAGAAGGCAGGAAAAACAATTACAATATATTTTCCAGTAATGTAATGTGTGGTAATTATTGGGCTCAAATATGCAAAGTCACCAGAAAAGTCACCAGTATGGTCTTTAAGTCAATACTGAGCACCACAGGAATACTATTAGTACCAGCCTGAAGTATGCCATAAGACTGAAAGATTATGAGAAACTCTGTATTCAAAAATTTACAATACCAGTATCAATGATTTTAATACGCTTCCATAAGGACTTACTTTCTCTTTGTTAGAGAAAGACATTCTTCTTAGCTTAAAACAAGTTTATGGGACATTTATACTTTGTTCAAACCTTTAGTTTGATTCTGATGAGCTGAACTATTTAGGTATCAAAGTGAAGCCCTTATTTCATTTTTCACTGCTCTGTAGAACAAAAACACTTTGGTTAGTACCAAACAGCATGCATTTGTACTGCCACCATAAAAAATGAACCCTGTGAACAATTACACAATTCCCATTGTGTTGTGTTGGGTGGATTTTCTCTTTAAAAGCAGTTTTCAAAATCTCAACTGGCTCTCAGCTAATCACAAACATCCCATGGTACAGATTATAGCCTTCAAATTCTAATTTATAACATCTGATGAAAAACAGACAAAACAGATACAAGAGAGATGGTATTTTTGGTAAAAAAAAAAAAAAAAAAANAAAAAAAAAAAAAAAAAAAAATAGTCAAGAAGTAGGAATGATAATGATGATAATGATAATGCTTTAAAGTGCATTAAGGGCTAAAAACTGCAGTGCTATCTCTGTAAATAACAAATGTCCCCAGGGAAAAAGAGAGACCTGCAAGGAATGCTTAAGTTAATTTAAAAAGCCTCTGCTGCTCTGACCTGCTTTTCTGAGTATAAATAAGTCGTAAATTATGAGTTTTGGACAGATGACAGAGCAAATTTCTGAATTGAATTTTGGGTTGAAAATAAATGAGGAGGCTTTATCATAATAACAACATTCAAATAAAAGCGGTGTTAAAAATCAAGTCTGGAAGTCATCAGCACCATGCATTGTCAGACCAAGGAAACACTTGACTCACTCTGAATCACAGACGGCATCATATTCTCTCCTCAGCTCATAGACTCAGCTGACTTTGATGGTATTTCACTATGTAATATTTTTAAGCTCCAACAGAAAGCTTGCATCCCTGATTTTATTCCAAATTTTTATGTTATGATCATGGTTCCAGGACAAAACACTGACCACTGAAATGGCACACTTCCTTCCTTGGCCTTGTCCCCTGGCAACAGAAACCCTGCATGGTTCTGAAAAGAGGACATGAGCCTGGGAAACTCTTTTAGGAGAGCAGGAGGGGACTCAAAGCACAGCAGGAACGGAATGTCCAAAAAGGAGGAATGATGCCCCCACCATAACCGGATGCAAAGTGCTGCCGCTCCATTGTTCAGCTTGAGCTTCCTGTCTTGTTCTTAACTCTGGGTACCAACTTTTACCCCTTGATACCCTTTTGGATGTGCATGTTTATGACAGCATTCAGTTGCAGTTTGTCATCACAGTCTCTGCCACTTCTTTGCAAGGTTAAAGAAGATCCAGGCATTAAGCCACAAACAGCCTGATTGAAATGAAACCAAAACTAACTGGAGCTATAAACAATACATAGACTTTGATGAGGTTCATAAAAAAAACAGGTTTATGCTAAAATATTTTTTTCATGCTCTTTTAGTAGAAGTTGACCCGTACCTCTAAAAATACTAACAATATTTCAAGGTACTGTAATATGGATTTATAAATATGGGCAATTAGTTCAAAACAGAAAGAAAATGTCCATAATAAAACTGGTGCTGTGACTTTTGCTATTATCAGGGAGACTGTAATTACTGCTTAGGCCAATGAATGGCAAAAAAAAAAAAAAAAAAANAAAAAAAAAAAAAAAAAAAAAGGTACAAAATTATAAACCTATAAAATTATAAATCTACAAAATTATAAACCCAAAATCCAGCTCCGTAATATCAGTGAACATCCTGTTGAGTCACACACTTCTGCCCTGCTTACATTGTTTCCATGTGTTTCCTCGTTAAAGCATGTTAAATTTTAACAGACCTTGTGATTTGTTTAGAGGCCTTCACCTCATAAACTCCTTTTCTACTGCAAAGAAATGTCAAGCACAGCTTTGTTTTCAAACTGCATACAGGAAAAAAAATCTTTTAAATGCATTCTTCAATGTAAACCGTTTTAACTTTACACTATTGCTGTGACATGAAATTGACGATGGTTTCATTTGATCTAAAAGAAGCTTTTTCCTTTTCTCAGAGATTTTCACATCATCCTGAAGAATGGATGAAGGATTAATAATTATCCCCCTGACAGCTAAAGCAGAATCCTGGAATCTGCTTGTTCAGCTATAGGACTCATTTGACAAGACAGACGGCGAACTTGAATCTCTGGGTTTGAGAACTCGTTTGTGACATTTAAATCCTGTAATCCAAGGATTATTTTTTCCTATACAAACTGAAACTTAGCAAATATGTACAGACACTTATGCTGGCATGGCTTTCTTAGCCGAAAGGTTAAAGACTGAGACTGGAAGGTCACAGATTGGGTTTGATGGTATTTTAGCAAATCAGAATATGCAGTTTTGAATGCTCTTATATACAGTATATAATCTTGAGGGATCAGGGTACTTTTCCTAGATGAGAGCATAAATTTATGGTCATATACTCAATTCCCTTAGCAATTTCCATCCAGTTGAAGCTGTGCAACACAAAGATCTCCTACTTACTCACTAGCTGTGTCTTCAATTAAACAAAGTCTGGAGAAATGTCTTCTCTTTCAGAGCACCATCAACACAGCCAGTACAAATAGCATTATCCATTTAACAGTAACATCTTGTGCATTAAATATATCTGATCTATCAACTATATCAACTATCATCAATACAATGACCAAAACATCCGTTGCTCTGCTAGAACAAGGTGACTGTCTCACGACGAGAACGTGAAAACACGCTAATCTGCTCACGTGACGTGAGTGACGCTGCTGGTGATGTGACGCTATTGGCCAGAAAGGAAAGGAGCTGTCCCCACGCCACAGAGCCAGCACGGGATGATGACGATGACGATGACTACAATAATATTGACGATGATGATGATGATGTTTGGATTTTACATTAAAATAACTGGATTATTGGGTTTGCTGTAAATTAAAAAAAAAAACAAAAAACAAAAAACGCCTGTCATCTTAGAATTTGTACATTTTGAATCATATGCGGGTTTAAACGGTGTCCTGAAAAGGCATTAAAGTGTATTCCACTCATCTGTATGGAAGTTTCCACGTCATTCATTTAAAGCAGAGGTAGCATTAATTCTCATACAGAAAATACTCGGTCAGACTATGACTAGCAAATTGCAACACCCTCCCTACCGAAAAAAAATTATCCAAATGATGTCATACATGATGCTTGGTTGCGCATCTAGCCAAAGAGAGGCCCGGAGCGCAGATAAGTTTCTGTGTTGATAGATAATTTTGTATGGAATAAGCGGAACATCTACACATGGAGCCAAAGCACGCTGGTGATAACCGCTCTGCACTGTGGGGGGAGTTTTTAAATCTCCAAGGCAAGCCTGTCAGAGGTGATACNACCGCTCTGCACTGTGGGGGGAGTTTTTAAATCTCCAAGGCAAGCCTGTCAGAGGTGATACTATGTAACTACCGAATCCTACTGGCACACAAACACACCATGATGCTCTCTCTTCTAGCTCTGGTTTGAGATACAAGACTCAACCATTAAACCACACCTTACAAATCACATCAAACTGGAAGAGCTGCAGAATCCTGCAGATAACTATACCTTGCAGCGTCTTTTCTACCATTCTCCCGGGTGCGCTGCTTTCTGCCGTGCTGAAGATGCCCTTAGATCACCGGTTCCGCTCACACACACACCGACCTTTGATTTGTCATTCGCTGTCAGTCAAAGGTCAAAGCTTTAAACCTCCTGTAAGACGCACTCTGGTATACGGAGTCCCCGGTAGTTCCCAGTAACCTGTCGCTCAAATTACAGAGGCAGTACTAGGCAATGGCATCATCATATTATCACATTTTGGCATATGAGCAACAAACACGGTATGATGGCGATTGGTAGATCTCTACATCTTATGGCTGAGGATAAACGAGGCATCAGGGAACGTCAGGATATTAGTGGATCTGTATAGTAGAAACTGCGCCGCTGAGCGTATCCTGCAGCGTGCATGAAGCAGCCCTGGTAAACCTGGGATGGATTTCTGAAACGGACTTAATTGCCTCGGATGCCATGTACATACGCTGAGGGAAGTCTGTGGTAATCCTAGAATAGCCGAAATAAATCTAAAATACTCGTATGGTTTTAGAAATGTAGTTATTTGGGATTTTTTTGATATCATGTAACATTAAAAATCCCCTTAATTACAGCTTATAAGGTCACAAAACACACTGCTACCACTGGTACTTACAACTAACAGCAGGGGTCCCTATAGGAATATTACAGTGATGATGAAACGATTCATAAAACTTCTCCCATTTTGATGATGTTATTTCATTAAACTAACATTCACTTTGGTTCTTTTTTGTTGCTATTTTCCCTAATATTAAGCATTACTAAAATATAAATTTGTTTGCAGACTGATAGAGGGTGGGGTCATTAAAGTTTTGCTGCTTCCAAATGATAAAAAAGTTTGAGAACCATTGTAAAGCAATGACAATGAGGGTCATTGCTTTTGCAAGGCACAGCTAAGTCTCAAATTTTGGCTCGTCAGTCGTGACTTGAGACTTGCCAAGATTTGAGATTGCAAAACAATGACCTGATCCAACTGCCTTTAGAGGTTGCAAGCTAAAATTAGCATAATCATAGTATGTCATTATTATGTGCTATTAAGTTGCAGTGCACAAGGTTTTGAGAATCATAAACAGACAATCTTGCCAATTTATTATCACAAATACCAGACAAAAAGCAATGCAGATTTAGCAATGTTATGTCAAAGGGAAATGAATCCTCTTGAAAGAGCTAATTTTCCATCTTGAATAATTTCTCTTTAAAGATTTATTATATTTTATTTAAGTCTGTTTTATTCTCGGTTTTATGGACATGCAATGATAATCATCTTAATTCATGTTATGTAAAACACCTCATGTAAGGCCTGCATGCACAAACTATGCACACTGTACAGTACCTGCAGAGCCCTTCAGATGAGTGTCTAATCCTTCAGGATACACTCTCCACCCATGCAGCTCTAACACATAAGGTTTATTTACAGGTCTGAAAGGATTACATGAGAGAGGAGAAAGAAGTTATTGCATGCATGTACGTTAGCATGCAAAAGTTTGGAATCACTCAGAAATGTTCATGTTTTAGATAGAAATTTATACTTTTATTAACTAAGGTGGCATTGAATTGATATAAAACATTAATGTTAATTTAATATTACTTCTAGAAAAGATAATTTACAATTCAATATCAAATACATGGAAATTTCTGATTGATTTCAAATTTCATGTGTGTGTATATATATACTTATATATATGTATATATATACACATATATATGTGTGTATATATATATGTGTATATATATATATATATATATATATATATACATACATACATACATATATATACATACATACATATATATATGTATCAAACACATGTAGCATAATGTAGCATAACCACCAAAGTTTTTTTCTGTTACTGCAGGCTCCCACACTCCTCCTGCTGTTTCCTGTTTTTCTTTAATCACATATGACATCAAAGAGCAACAAAAGGGAGGAGCATATTTAAAACCCTATCATATTTTTGTTTGCTGGAAAGAAAGAAAGAAAGAAAGAAAGAAAGAAAGAAAGAAAGAAAGAAAGAAAGAAAAAGAAAGAAAGAAAGAAAAATCCAGCCGTTTCACGTGGTGACACTGCCCACTTGCTTATGTTTGAGTCAGATATGGAATCCCTACTACAAAGACACATAACGACAGCTATCAGAAAATACTTTTATTGTCTTTGGAATGCAACGTGTTTGGACACTGTGGTATGAAAATAAGGAAGAAAACTGTGATGTTGCACAACAGGAGTTGGATGTGGCTGTCTACAACTTAAACTCTTACATCACACTCATTCATTCAGTAATAGACACTGAGCATGCAGAGACACTGTACTTCACTAATTAGTTTTAAAACAGATAATACAACAGATCCTACTAATTCTGTACACTTAACCACCATGATCACACATCAGACATTCCTACTTTCATGGCCTTGGCACCGGAGTTGTTGATATTTTAGGCATGCAGCTACACCCTAATCCACGTGTTAAAGCGAGTGTTACTAATGAGTCATTTGGCTTTTAACTTTGGTCTCTCCCTCGCTTTGTAAACACTATCACTTTCTTAAGCCTGTTTGAAAATTATGTCACTGACGGAGTGCTTCTTTGATGTCATAAATGAATTGATAAGTGGTTCTCAAACTGTGATACATGTACTACAGGTGGTACTTAAAGTGTCCTTTGGTTGTGCACCAACCAAAGGACAATTCTGGAAATTTCTGGAGAGAATCAAAGCAACGGATATCAATGGAAATTCGGTTACTGCAGCAACTTATTTCCAATAAAATGGGATTCAATAGGAAATATGAAAAAAAAAAAAACATTAAAATTTATTGGTCCTTATTGCACAAGTTGCTATTATGTTCCTAAGTTAGAGTAAAAGCCAAAGTAACTTTTTGTTGATATTGAGTATTATATCTCAAATATTTGTAGCTTCAGATGAGAAATTACAGCTTTTTCTGGTAGAGAACTCCGCCCATCTTAACCAATAACAAAAAGTTTCTCCATAGTCGACATTTTACCCGGCAACCACAATTTACACAGTACATTCAGATGATCTCCAAACCAAAGCCCTTACAGATATAACCTTGTCATGCTTCAAAATCCTACAAGTAACCGATGACCTACAAAAATACCATCCATCAGTCTTTCAATGATAACAACCACTGCAAGAATATTACAATATAGATCAATAGCAATATCAAAATCAAGGCAAAACTTTTATATTTAAAGGAATGTAACAACATTGAAGGCACTCCAAACTGTGCACTGGTCTTCTCTCTCGTCACGGACTGTTCTGCAGAGTGACTGTGTGGGTTCCTGTTTCAGGTGCAGCACTAACCCAACAGATTCTCCTTTTCTCAGTCATGGTGATTGCAAGAACTGACATTCCAGCAAAAAGAGTAAAGAATTTCAACTGATATAGTGCACAGTGTTAACATACATCACTGCTGAGCTGATACAGCCAAAGAATTACAAATATATTGTACAGTTTTTTTTATGTATGTAATAGCAGACTTTCACACATTATATACACATAAAACAGCACTGAGGCCTGCATAGGTTTCAGTTTTGACAAAATGTCCTTTCTAATGCATGTTCATGAATAATTCTGGTTTTAGACGTGACATCACATAGAATCCCATTGCATGCCATGGTAAATCTGGCTTTAGTAAAATTGTTTTGGTGTCATCAAAAGCTATTCATTTTCAGAACAGTATCACATTATTGCAAATTGAAGAGAAATTCAAAGTTTTCGCTCCAAAATCATACACAGTATATTTATAGGGGTAAAATGCTATGTGGAGATGTTAAAGGGGACATATATTATGCTTGTTATTTTTCATTTTATTGTAATATAATATGAAGTACTGTATGTGTTGAATCTTGTCAAAGTTGCAAAACTTGAGGTTTGCTCCTACAGAAATGCATCCAGCAAGTCAAACCCACAGGTCCTGAAGTGCCCTGAAAGGTTCGTTTTTGATTGGCCCTTTACTTCCTGTAACATGTTCGTGTCAACATGTAACAAATTTGAATTTACTCACCTACACACATGGTTAGACACAACCAGGAAGTATAAGGCTAGCAAGCAAGCACCTGCGTTTCACAATCTGTGGGTTTTGCCAGCTCAGGCCTGATATAGCTGACCAATCAGAAAAGAGCAGGTGTTTCAGGATGGATACAATGCCTAAAATGACCTGTTTTCACTCAGTGTGCACAGCAAGAGAGAGAGAGAATGTGAGAGAATGAGAGGGAGAATGTTTTTTTTTTTTTTTTTTTTNTTTTTTTTTTTTTTTTTTTTGCACATTGAAGCATTGTAAAATAGACCTCTAAATAAATATGAGAACATGGAAATCTGCATAATATGCTCAGGTTTGCTTTCATGAAACTTTAACTTTAATACTAGCACACAATTCCTAGGGTTATGTACTGTATCTTATTTTAAATGTTTGAATTATGTCACATCTCAGTATGTGGTTTATATGCCTAGATTCTAATCAGCCTTCATGTATGTAGGTCATGACAGGCCTTATTTCTGCAAGGTCTGGCTCATGTCAGATCATTTTAGGCAATTTGTAAAAAAAAGAAAAAAAAAAAAAANAAAAAAAAAAAAAAAGATTGAACTGGATTCCAAATTCTGCCATGTGATTCCCTAAACAATCTGTTACTTGAAGCTTAACTCCTCTGGTATTCAACGTGACTCCGGACATATGTCTGGACATTTTGGGCACCTTTCGTTTTCATTTATTTTTCTTTCTAATTGTGACTTTTGGTTCTTCCATAGCTTTACCGAAATTAGTTACGTTCGTAGTCAGTGAGGGGACGGGGGAAAGGTGCATCAACATAGTTATAAAGCGTTTTAGTTTCTATGCACCAGTTATTTGGAACAAACTTCCAGAAAGTCTATGGTCAGCCATATCACTGAGCTCTTTCAAATCAGGACTGAAAACATTTCTGTTCACTACTGCTACCTTTACTACCACTACTACCTTTTATTAAACCTGAGGGTATTTATTTTTGCACTGTAGCACTTCTTTAAGCTCTTAAACCTTTAGTTTTACTGTTTAAAATGTCTTCAACCTTTTAAATTTTGTCTTATGGATTCTGTTTTTATTTAAAAAAAATTAATTTCCTTTTCTTAATCTCAATTCTATGTTTTTTCTGATATCAATGTCAAGCACTTTGAATTGCCTTTGTATCTGAATGGTGCTAAACAAATAAACTTGCCTTGCCTTGCTTGCCTAAAGAATTGCAATTTGATGGGTGTCTGCATAATGATTTACAAAAATAGCCATTGTCTGAAAGCATGTGATTGATTTACTTTGCTAGATTTAAGGCTCTCGCAATATTTGCACTTAAGTTTTTGGAAAATAAACTTGTGCTCGTGCATGCAGGAGGACTGCTCTGATCATTCCTTGTCCACTCCTTTAACTCCACCATTAATGAGGAAAACAAACACTGACCCTGAGGCCAGCTAGAAAAAAAAAAAAAAAAAANAAAAAAAAAAAAAAAAAAATCACCCTGCACCCTCAGGCTCCTTGTTGACGTTTCCCAGTGGGCTTTTTGTTCAGAGCAGTGTCATGGTGTCTGCGTTTGGCAAGCGCTTGTCGACTGCACCTTGGTGCTGAGGAGAGAGTTGATATATGGCCAAATCCGGTCAGTCTCTGTACCAGAGAACGAGTGCAGGATTCCCTGTGATCTGAATCAGATAATGACAAAGAGAATAAGATAAAAAAAAAAGCTAGCTAAAATTAAAAAGTTAAATTTTCATTGATTAACTGATTGACTCATTCATTGATAGGAAAAGGTCAACTAATGTTCAGTGTGATGGATTATGTCTCAATGATGTTAGTACAAATTGATTTTTATATGACTGTCCTAGGAATGTCCAAATTTGGTGATTTTTATGTTTTCAAAAACAAAAACAAAAAAAGCTTAAGCTCATAAAACCTGGCTCAATAATATATTATCAATTAGCTTAAAACAAGATTATTTTTTTAATTTCTGAAAAAAAAAAAGACATTTTCAAAATGTATGTTTTAACAGAACAGCGGCAATGGGTTACTGGTATTAACTGAAATAAATGGCAGCGGGAATATTAGAAAACAAACCTAAAACTGAATTGTATGCTTTGGGAAAATAGTTAAAAAGTAATTAAAAATTGCTGGGAAAAAAACACTTGGGAGAGTACAGCTCCCACCCTATAAGGCAATTGTTTACTGACTTGTATAAATCTATGACAGGCTTGGCCACATCCTTGTAGTGCCTCAGTCTGGCCATCAGGGCTTCTGGCTTGTCATCATCGTGCTGAATCAGTGGCTCCCCAGTGATGTCATCCTTGCCCTGAGGAAGCATGCAACAATGCAAAGAAAGTCAATTTACAATAATGCACTGACATCTCATAGCACAAAGCATTACAACAAAACCCATTAAAATCAATCAGTAAACCACAAAATTGCTTATAGCAAAGCAGGGGCTCAAATATTAAAAACACAAAAAGCGCATAGCAGCTAGTGAGTTTGTATATCATTCCTTTGATCCTCATTATTTCAACTGCAGTTCCATCCAAACAAGCTCATGAAATGGCTTGTATATAAGAATGTTACAATCAACATAAACCTGTATTGTGCTTTTATCGTGCAAAAGGGTGGGGCATTATGTAATAAGACTCTCCCACATCTATATTTAATCCATTCTTTTGACACTGATCCACCTTTTAGAAACAAGACACTGACCCTTTGCTTTGACAGTCCTGTGGGGGTGTAAATCAAAATGCATAAAGTACTACAAAAACTCTAAACGTCAAAGCAGCTCTCATTATATTTTAATGTAGTGTTCCTATGCAGGCCACATATTCAGACCTGCACTCGCGGTGGGTTGAAGCCCATGTTGTAGACTCTGCCGCTGGCTGGGTGGATCCAGCGGTCACTTAGTCTCTCTCTCAGTGTCTCATAGGGGATGTTGAGGCTGATGACCAGGTCCAGCTGACATAAATTATTCAGGGCCTGAGCCTGGGTCAGTGTGCGGGGGAAACCTGGAGAGAGAGAGAGAGAGAGGGCAGGAGGTACAAGGAATACACTGTGTCTGAATTTTATATATTCATGTATTATCTTTATTTGTATATAATCTACTTAACACCTTTTTCAACTTCAATAATCAATAAAAAGAAAGTATCTCAGTTTCCAACCAAAGCTTCACAATCGGGTCCAGTTTTGTTTCCTGTTGCAGTGTTTGCACGACAGGAAATACACTTGTTCTCAAGCTGTTTCCACTTTTCCCTTGAAATGGGCTGCAGCAATAACACCTCACGCCTACATTAATGACGTGATGGGACTTGTTGAAAAAGCAGTGCTGTGAGTTACACAAACTGGAAGAATCAACAGAAAAAAACGGCTTGAATAGCGTGATCTTTTCTGCTATTCGTTTGGGAAAAATCTTTTTCTTCTGTCCCACTCTGCAGGGAGGTCAGAACAGATCATGCAGAACAACACCAGCGGAGCTGATAGCTACTTGGTATCTTTTTCAAGGATACTTCCTCACATGGTGGGCTTAAACCTGGGTCCTCCACTTTAATTCTGGCTGTCAAGCCACAAAATGTATTGGTTTTGCTATAATGGCCTCTGGGCTGGTCTTTGGTTTATTGCTTCCTTGAGTATTTAAGCGGAAACTGGCCATGGCTCAGTTTATTTGCTATTTGGTCAATAAAGGGATTTTAAAACTCTCTAACCACCAAATTACTATGCTGCCCCAGCTGAGTGATGGGAATGCACTCATTAAAGTTTAAGAAAGGGAGAGAGACAGAATGAGAGCAAATGCAGCAAAAATGTGAAGAATACTATGCAAATAATTCTACTTTGCTTATTTATTGACTGCTAACCATTGTAGAGGATGAGCTGAAATAAATACATGCATGTGTCTTGTGTGTGTAAAATGTGATGTGGGTGCTGTTTTCTCTGTCTTAACACAATCTAGTTGTTTACTCATGTTAGTCTTGTGCCAAAAGATCATGTTTCAAGGACATTAACATCAAATCAATGTTTCATCACCGTTTGGCATCGCCTGTGAAATTTGCAGATAATATTTAACTTGGAAAATGACAGTGACCTCCAACTTTTCTGATTTTTAGAACATCTCATACATATAGCCATAATTAATTCCCGAGGCCATTCAGCCAGTATTTGTATTTTTGTGTCTGTATAATTGTTATATGGCATAAAAAATAAAAATAGCCAAAACAGAAAGAATTTAATCCTGCATTTGTTCTCACTTTCTGCAGACTTGATCCTCACTATGCAGTCACCTTCTTTTACTGATTAATTTCATGTTTTGGCAAAGGTCACTGACTGAAAGTTCACCACTGAATGTGAATAATTCTGTGAATTTTGCACTGAAGTTTAGAGAAATACAGGTAAATAGCGACATTAACCCTCTGAGTCTAAATTTGTGCTTCAAATTTTACTTTTCATTGAATTTGTCTTTCATTGGCTACCACAAAGCTGCAGTGAAAAAAATCCTTTACTAGACAGGAAGACAAATTTAGGACATTTTTGATGAACCTGTAAACAACAAACAAGGTCTTGCAAACAGTGTAATACCATTTTCGATGCCTGTTCGATGTTTATACAGTGAGGTGAAGGACTTGGTTGAATTTCCCTTAATCACCTCCAGGAAAAGATTCTGAAATCTTTTTTTTTTTTAAATCAATTTTTTAATCATCATTTTTAATCATCTTCTTGGAATCAATCAATTATTTTCTAGTCTTTTTTTGGTAGAAATTTTCTTGATTCCCCCCATAATTTTTTAGACCTTCTTATAAACTGTGAAAATGACTCCAGATGGTTAATTATTGGTATCTCTTGAAGAATCATAAGCTGAAAAATCATAACCTGTGCTGTCATCTTTATTTACATGTGTTGGTATGTAAAAGCATGATCAGACTGTTTACAGTGTGGTGTACAGCAGCTTACAGCATGTAGTAATCTGGTGGTGTTGGAATAAAAACAACCACAAACTAGTTTTTATGGCCTTGACTCCAACATAGCTTGGGATTTTGGGGGTGGCACCTGGGATAGCCAATCAGATTTCAAGGAAGGCTAAGAATTCCCACCCACGGCCATGTCCCTGCAGGAATAAAAACATTTTTTCCTCGCTACAAATAATCAAAGAAGGACTGTAAATATGGGGTCGCTGCATCATCATAGTGCGCAAAGTGTGCAAACCATGCAGTGTGACTAAATGACCCCAAATGTGTATCTCTTAGTTATTACTCTCTTATAAATCAGAAATACCATAAAAAAAAAAAACATNCCCAAATGTGTATCTCTTAGTTATTACTCTCTTATAAATCAGAAATACCATAAAAAAAAAAAACATGATGATGTTAATTTAGGTTTTCAGTGCAACAACCTGGACTATCTCACATGGTTTATGCAAAACGATTTGAACCCTAATGCACTTCTTACCATCCAGCAGCCAGCTGTGGCCGCTCAGCTGTTCCAGTCTGGGCAGCATCAATCTTGTCATCACATGATCAGGCACCAACATGCTTCTTTCTACGTAGTTCTTCACCATCAGACCTGCCTCTGATGCACAACACACAGGGTGAAAAGGTAAAGACAGACTACGCATGTCTGATCAGCACAAAAAGAGAATCCCAGCACCTCAAATCTGCTAGAACTGATAAATAGATTAAGACTCTCCCATCAATAACCATAGTAGCTCCTGCCTGTCACCTCTCCTATCATCTAATATTTCATATATGGAAGAGTCAAGGTCAGTGTGCCTTCTTTGAAAGTATAATCCATTCAAAAGCCTCCCCCTCCAAAAAAAAGAAAGCTTACTGTATCAAGCAAGCCACAACCTTGAAACATTTCAGTACTGGCAACCCAGCCCATATGTTTTCACTCAAGCCCTCTGTACTCTCAGATTTCATTAGCAGTTCACAGAGCCTGGCACATGTGAATAAAATGAATTCAACAAGTTTTACAATGTAGAAGCTTCAGTGGCCTTCAAGAATTGGTGCTGCAAAATAGGTTTGGGGAAAGACTGAATCATTGTGGAAGTGGACAGATCAACAGGACAAGACTCTCAACCCTCAAGCTAATGAAAGACACCATGTGTCTTTGATGACTGTTTACAGTCAAACAAGCTTCTAGTTGGAGCAACAAAAGTGGACCGCAAAGTGTTTATGTTATACATAATATATATACTAATGTCTCTACTAGCCACTACTGCCACTAATACTCCTGGT